>JACXGK010000389.1:78577-115252 GCA_016801125.1 Novumbra hubbsi
GGACCATGTCCTGTAGGGTATTTATTCTACAACTTGGATCATGTCCTGTAGGGTATTTATTCTACAACTTGGACTATGTCCTGTAGGGTATTTATTTTACACCTAGGACCATGTCCTGTAGGGTATTTATGCCCTTTAATGTTTAAGAATGATAATAACAACATTTATTTTTCTTAATTTTTTTGCTTCCCATGAAATGTATATAGATATCTTTATGTACAAAAATAGGTCTCATGTCCTGTAATCCTTCTGCTCTCATGCCTAAATATTAATAATGACATTTTGTAATTTTTTTACGCATTCAAGCCTTAACTTTAATGTAATTGTATTATCACATTTTATTTGTCCCACATGGATGCATTTCTGTAACCAGCGCTTTATGCATTTTTATTTCATAGCATGGATTATTCTGTAAATAAACTATATTAACTGTTCACTTGGCAAAACACATTTCTTTTATTTGTTAGGGGATTTATATTCAACTGTAGATCATAACAGAATGGCACAATCATAGAACAAAACGTACGCTTTTTAACAAGGGAGCGCAACCCCCCCCCCCGTGTGTGAACACCTGGTGAAATTAGAGAATTAAAAGTATAGGGTCGTGAGGTGCAAGGGAGGAGACAACACAAAAAGGGGTACTGTGTAGGGAATTTATTTACCCAAACAAACACGGTAAAAATGGGGAAAGGGGCTGTGCGGTACCAAAGCAAAGAAAGTAAACTCAGAAACCCCCTAACCAAAGCTTGCCTAACAAAACAAATACCTCCCTGGCTACTCTACTAAATACAAGGAATGGTCCGCCCAGGTCTTACCCAGTGTGTATAGACAGTAAATACCTACGGAGATGTATACTAAATACAAGGAGTGGTCCGCCCAGGTCTTACCCAGTGTGTATAGACAGTAAATACCTACAGAGATGTATACTAAATACAAGGAGTGGTCCGCCCAGGTCTTACCCAGTGTGTATAGACAGTAAATACCTACGGAGATGTATACTAAATACAAGGAGTGGTCCGCCCAGGTCTTACCCAGTGTGTATAGACAGTAAATACATACAGAGATGTGTACTAAATACAAGGAGTGGTCCGCCCAGGTCTTACCCAGTGTGTATAGACAGTAAATACCTACAGAGATGTAAACCTGCGGGCCTCTTGCCTACACACTCCCGGGAGGGTGCGGTTCCCTTCCTCCTTGGGAACAAACAAACAGTGTTATTATTTGAACAAAAGAACCCCAGGGTGTAAACCACAAAGACACAAACTTAAACAAAACAGGTACCTAAACAAATCACCCAAACCAAAACCCCAACTCCCTATTAACAAGCACACTACTCTAATTCCAGCTCTAACAAACAAGCACATAAAGAGACAGACTACCAAAGACAAACGAGTCAGAGATGAACAGAGATGATCATAGACGAACTGAGATCAGATATGGTGGTGACTAGAAGGATCTTATACGACGGATGGAAGGACTTGATTGGATGATGGGGACCGGAACCAGCTGAACACAATAACAGGAGGGAGATAACTTGATTGACGGCACCCGTGCAGACAAAAAGGTACAAACTTAACACACATACTGGGGAATGTAACAGCATCAAAGAAATAAAAAATGTTACCCCTCATTTGACCCTTGCACTAATGCGTTCCGTTTGTACTGCACATCTGCACTTTGTACATTTTTATATTGCACATTACCTAACGTATGCCATTTGCACATCTATACACTGCGGTTCATTCATACATTGGAGCATCTGTACACTGACACATTGCCCTGCACAACAGTTTTGCACTGCTCTTTTTTGCACTTCAGGTTGGATGCATACTGCATTTTGTTGTACTGTACTTGTACTGTTCAATGACAATAAAGTTGCATCTAATCTAATCTACACAGAAAACACAGAAAGATATGCAATTGCCTCTCCAAAATAATTATTTATAGTTGCTTCCAAATACCAATTTCTACCAAAAACTACTGATACTGAAATGTTATTATTTGTTTTTGCATGCACTCCTTTGTGAATTTGTGTCTTTTTCACTTTCTGCCACAAATGTTTCCTGTGGTGTTGACATCTTCTAATTCACAGTTTATTTCGGTTTGAACACAAACATCGTCTGTTTCACTTGTGGTGTAACACATAGTTAAACCACCCATTCTATTTGGGTGCCCATTTGACAGTATAGTGTAAATGTATTTTGCAAGGTTTGTGCAAGCAGAACGGCTAGGCTAGCTAACGTGTTTAGTCAATAAGTATGTGTTTGTTTTCAATTCCCGCCCTCCCTTCTAATCGAATGGATCCTACACACACAACCTCTGGAATTGCCAATAAGCTGTCAACAAATCTTTCTTCATCCGACTATGTGTCCCCTCAAACCCTAAGAACATCAGGCTGGCGGGGCAGTGGCACAGGTATGTTTATCTTTCCAAGGGGAAGATACTCTCTGGCCACTCCCCCATCTATCGTCCACCCAGGGCATTAGAGAGTTCCTAAATGAGCTTGACACTTTGTTTTATCTTATTTTCAGATGATGCCTCACCCCTCACAGGGGCCTTTTACCTCCCAACACCTGTCTTTGATTAATTTCTGTCTTCTTTTCCACTCCTTTCCTCCTCTGACCTCACCCTCTCCCAGTCCCCACCCAGAAGGCAGGCAATGTGCGTGATATTATCATTAGACATGAGATGCTGCAACCCAGTTGATCTTACTGCAACTCCACTCGAGGTCTCTGATCACTACTTTGTCTCATTCTCCCTCCCTCTGTTTTCTTACCCTGCTAACTCAACTCATTACCAGATAGTAATGCATAGTCACAGCCTTTGTTCCTCTCTCCCTCTACTCTCTCTTCTATTGTATCATCTGTCCCTTCTACCAACTCTTGAGCATGCTGTTTCTAACCAATTATTTATCCAGGAACAATCTTCTGGACTCTAACCAATGGGGTTTCAAGACAGGTAACAACCAAGATTTCCTCTGTTCTTATCCTCTTTCATCTTTATGCTTCCTTTGACACTGTGAACCACCAGATCTTCCTCTCCACTCTCAGAGCTGGGGAGCCTCAGGTTCTACCCACACTTTGTTTGCTTCCTAATTGGCTGGCTACTCCTAACAGGATGCATGGAGTGGGTCTGTGTCGGCGCAACGCTCTCTAAATACTGGTGTACACCAGGAATCAGTCCTTGGCCCGCAATATCTATATGTCTGTAAACCGTTTGTCCTGAAATAAACCACCACAGTTTTGTTTTGCATTACTATTGTCTGGGCATTCTTGTCTACCGCACTCTCCAGCCACTAAATTGCCCTTCTTACAAGGCCCCACCTCGCAACTTACAGGACTTAAAAGAGCAACTGCTATCGTCTTGGTGCCAGATACCACAGCACACCTTCAGGGGTCTAGTGGAATCCATGCCTCCATGTGTCAGGGTGGTTTTGGCGGCGAAAGGGGGACCTGCACAATATTAGGCAGGTGGTCATAATGTTATGGCTGATCAGTGTGTATATATATTCACTGTATATATAGATAGATGCCTCCAATCACCTTGTGGAAAGGGGATCTCTAAGGATTCAAGGCAGAAACATTGCTATTAGTTTGACCCTCAGGAAATGGGCTCTGTGAACAACCAGAGTCTTTGCGTCGGGACCAACAACTGGAAAGTGGAAACGTTTGGGATGCTCTCCTCTTTGGTAACTGCTGGGGTCAATGGAAAAAATGGCATTGCTCTTGGGTGAGTATTAAATCAAAACCTGACTTCCCCTGCAGTTAGATCTTCCAGCAGGACGAGGTTCCGAAACACACCTCAAAAATCATTATTAAAAGTGTACACTTACCACAGAATCATAATTTTGCCATGGCCATCCAAGTCTCCTGACCTAAACCCCAAAGAAAACCTGTGAGATGAGCTAAAGAAGAAAGTCAACCAACATGGAGCTCAGATTCAGAAGGATCTAGAAAGCTTCCTTATGGAGGAATGGTCTCCGATCCCTTCTCATGCATTCTCCAACCTCATCACGCATTAGAGGAGACTAACTGTTATCTTGGTGAAAACAGTAATGGGAGCCAATATTTGTGCTTTGTATCAATAACCTTTCCTTCTTCATTCTTTTCTCTTCTCATCATTCAGGCACAAGTTGATATTTGTCTAATCTATACATAAGATGTTGTTCCAGAACTGTAAAGGCTTTTTCAGATGTTTTTGGTCAAACGCTAATCTCATCTTCCTGTTTTTGAGGCTTGCTTTACATATTGTAGTAAGCCCTTTGTATTTCCCCTGGCGATGCAGATTCGCCCTGCACCAGGCGGGCGTTCTAGATCTAGCCAACTGTTGTAAGGGGATTTTCTTCAATATGGAGCTACTAAATTGTCATGTCCTGGATGCGGGCCCCTAGCCATCTCTGTGCTTTGGGGCTCCCATTCAGGGCATGGCACATGGAGAGGCCTCTAGCCATCTCCATGCCATTGTGGGCTCCCCAGTCAGAGCAGCTGCATTCAGTTGACTCTGATTGGGGAGCCTACTTAGGTTAGTTTTGCACCACACCCGGTGTGGTTTATTGTCTGTTTGCTTGTCTCAACAGCTCACGGTTTGTCCTTAGTTTGATTTATTTACAAGTGAATGCTCTACATGTTTATTGTATATTGTTTTATGTTAGTTAAACCTTTCATTTTACGTGTACAGTCCGTGTAGTTTGTTTTGGATTAAATATCACCTTTTCATTTATCAACAATGTCTGCGTTTGGTTTGCCTGCACACTACAACTGTGACATAAATAAGATACTGAATAATCGTAATTTATTTTTTAGAAAAGTTGGATCCTGGGACCAGATACAGTATCTCTCAGCAATCTCTCATTAATCTAACTATTCGAGGACATCTAAACTGTCTGTCTTTCACTCTCTTGTCCATAATGTTTACACACAAATCGACTATGTACTACATTACCCCCCTACCCATATGATGCAAAGTAAATGCCATTGTAATCCCTGATCACAGCCCTCTTACCCTCTCTTTAAGACTAGGAATCATAACTGTCTGCTTTCACAGTTTGTGTGTGGAAGTTTAATTGTCTGCTCTTTGAGGAAACAATGTTTCTTTAGTATTTCAAAGCCCAAGTTCTTTAAATGAATGCCAATGCATCATTATATTATGGGTAAAACAGATTATCAAAGGAGCTGCATTACACCATTGTTGGCCTCTAGGTATCAACGTAAGGACATGTGTAAAATTAACTACAATAGTTTCTCCCTTGGTGTCAGCCCTCTACCGTCTACAAGGCAAATTAACGTGTTCATTAGATAGCCATACTTCAACCAATTTTCCATGTTTTTCCTAGCGTATTAGTGTTTCTAACAATGGTAAAAAAACTGAATGAGAAAATAATGTTTCTATAGGTGTCCTAGGTTAGTGGCACAGGATAGGGCATTCAGGATTAACTGTAGGGGCTAAGTTAATAACAGGTAACTAGCTTTACATTTTAGCTAACATTATTCAGTATGTGGTTCATAATTCCCATTTGAAAAGACTATCCTTTCCGCATAACTATAACAGAGTGAAGAAACGTTTATTATATGCCCCTGGCTAGTGATGGCTGACTGCGAGGCAATTGCAGAATTCTGTAGTACTCCAGTAGTTGATGTCAATATTTATTTGAGTTTTTTTCCAGATCTTAATAACAATTTCTTTGGACTGACAACGTCAAACAAGAGACAAGACAGTGCACCGAACAACATAAAGATACATATAGAGGATTCAGAAGTACACTTTTAGTTCACTACAATTCACTCAGAATAGTAGGTGGTTTCCAGCACTTTCATCACCAGAATCACACACGTTTATAGTTGCTTTGCTTTAGTTTTCTGAATGCAGAAATAAAACTCGTTCCTCCATATAGAATGATAGAAAAAGCATCCCGAACAGTCCACATTGTGTTTTTTTTGAGAACAGGTAGAACTATAAAAGCATTTTAGAGAATTGCATTCTTCTTGATCACTGGTGATGACCCGGTTGCCGGATACCTCCAGGTGACTCCTCATAAATACTCTAAAGTTGAAAGTCCCACTCAGCTGACTATTAAAACGGCATAGGTTGTCAACGGGAATGTCCTTGCAAGAAGTAATTGTTCTTTACTGATACTGTATGTCCTCTAGTAATAATATGCACTGCACATGGTAGAACAAGAATTTAAAGCTCTATTGGCAAGAAATGTACTTACCTGTTAAAGGTTTTTACCATTCTAATGTAATCAATTGGTTGTGATAATGAAATTGCTTTACTATGAAATAGATTCAATGTCACTGGCCGTGCAATTGATAAATCTATCTCTGTTCTCTAAATCTGTTCTCTATCTATCTCTGTGGCTAAAACTACCTGTTAATCGCCGCCCGCCCACACACTTACCACACCCCAGCTCGTTTACTTGCTCAGTCAGTGATTACAACCACGCTCAGAAAACGTCCAATGACGAGACCAGTTTTGCCTTTGGATTAACTTCTTCTGACATGGTTGTTTGGAAGTAAACTTCGTAATGTTGTATGCTATTGGATAGTACTTCTGTTGGGATGATTTTTTGAATAGGCGCATCAATAGATTTATGTCCAAACAAGCAACGAGCAGGTAGGCTATAACATTTACATATTAACCAAATTACATAGTTGTGGTACTTAAAATTGGTTTTAAATAGGCTTGTCATGCTTTATATATTCGTGAAAATAGTTTGCGTTACAAAGTATTTTAATTGATCTGTCATCAACTGTATTTCTAGTCTACCTTTCAATTAAAAATGTAGCCTAGACCGCAGTAAATGTTGGGTCACTGCTCGTCAATCGCGCTCTCACCAAAGGCTAATGTATAATAAACTATAATTAGGATTATAGGATCTACTGTACATAATCCAATTAAGGTACAGAGAAAACTACGATGTTGTTTTTATCGACAGATTTATTCACTTCTAAGTAGTGAAAAATTGTTCATATAAAGGCAATTTTATATAATGGCCCTCTGGGGTTTTAGAAATGTTTAAGCAAACGGCTTACATTTTTATTCTTTTTTATTTACGTAGATAAAACTTTTGTTACTTAAGAGTTTAGGTGCTGTATTGGACCTGTTTTTAAGCATATGTCCTATCAAGTAAAAGTTGGAACATAATGTTAAGTCAGGCATTGACCCTACTGATCCTTGCTACCGTAATACTAATTCCAATACAGAATTCTTATGTTAAACTAATTATGCCTTCCCGTTTACATCTCAGATTCATTTATTAAGATTTGTAACCCTCATGATGTCATGCTTTATCGCCTTTGAAACGTATTTGCTCCTCGTGTTGAGACATCAGCGACCTACTCCAAAAGCAAATGAAACAGCTACAATCACCTGTTCTTGTGCTACTGTCCAAAAACGTATATTGAAAAACAGACTTACACACAAAGTAGGGGTGAGCGAGGTTTGTTTTCACACGTTTTACAGGGCACAATACATCACAATGGTGAAACAATTCATGACTAATGAAAGAAGAAAGTCCTTGGCAAGTATTTTGCATTCATTACATATTCATATCTTATTTTATTACGGAAGTGACTGTTAAATAGAAAGTGCGCACTTTGCCTCATAAGCGGATAAGTTGTCACCCTATGTTGGTTAAGTTGTCACAGTGAATTATCAACAAATAAGAACAATAAATAATTGTGAATATTGATTTTATTTTCAATTACAAAACCAAACTCAACTTTATTAATAAACTAATACAAACGAATAATTAATAAGAACAAACATGCCTATTGGCAAATGCAGGCCTTTCAATCAAAACAATAATGCTCAGAGCACAGATCAGTGGTACAGGCTCTGTACTTCAAACATGTAATGTTCTCGGGCGTGCAGATTGATCCACAGTTATTGTTGACATCAGAATAGAATGTAATGCTGCAGATAACTTGCGGAAATACTTCCTAACAGTCCTAACAAAACAGAAGCAGTGTTTAAACACACTATTGGTCTGTTTTGTTACAGCCTATATGACGTAAATCCTTGTCTACTATCCTTGGTAACACAATGCAATTCATTACACACCACTAAATTGTGTGTGTGTGGGTGGATATACTGTCTCATACAATAGGCATTGTGTGTGTTAGTAGACACACATGCCAGAACCTGTCTTGTGTAGTTCAGGGATATGTCTGCTGCTCTAAAGTTCACATTTCTCTTTTCTCTGGTTTTAATATTGATAGGTATGTGTTTGGGTATGATTTGAAAAAAAAACTATTCTATAAACTAATGAAAACATTTCTCCTGAACTCCAAAAAAAAAAATTGTAATTTAGAGCATTTGCAGAAAATGACAACTCGTCAAAGTGTTTTTAAAAATTCATTAATGTCAGAACTTGAATAATACAAAGAAAATAAGTTCATATTAATTTGTTAACAACACAATACAAAGTTTTTAACTTAGGAAGTTTTCAGAAATTAATATTTGGTGGGATAACCTGTATTTTCAGTCACAGCTTTCATGTGAGTTCGGATTTGGGTTTGACCTTGTTCTTATGAATCGCCGTCTTTGAAATGTTACGGATGGAAGCAACCCTACGCTCACTCTGCCAGCAAAGCCAGGATTAAACCCTTCTTTTCCTCGCTCAAATATTTCTTTTTCAAATTTTGGCATGGGCAATAGTCCTTTTTTTAATTCCAATTACTTTTAAGGTACTACTAGCACTGTTTTTGCCATCCAGCTGCTACTTTTGCTAGAGGATTGTGATGATTTTTATACTTTTCCTCATTGAATAATTTGGTTCAGGTGATCACCTACTCAGTACCTCATTCAGTAGAATGAGGTGTGCCTGTTTTGGATTTCCATAGACATTTGAATGGAATGGCTGCCAAACATCTTGTTAAATAAGATTTGGTTCAGGTGATAACCTAATCAGTACCTCATTCAGTAGAACATGTAGTCACACAAAATAGCTATTTGTTTTTTGTGTGACATTTTACCCATGTGAAAACTTGGGTTTTCCCCTACTCCTTTGTTCTGCAAAACATTTTTGAGGTTTGTAAGTATTTAGACTGAAACATAAGTTGAGGTGATTGTAGTTGATGCTTCCCTTTTGGAGTTGCTTGCTGTCTTTTAGCATGAGGAATGTAATGGAAAGTACATAATAAGGGAAACATGATGGAGGTATTGTTATGGCTTTGGCATATATGGCTGCCAACTAGTTTGCTTGTCTACTGCACAATATCATTGGATAACACTTAATCTTGCAGTAGGACAATGACCCAAATAATACAGCTATGATGGAATTTTCCAGTGCCAAGTAAATCACCTGAACTGAATCCAGGCAAAAATGCCCCAAAACAAAGTTAAAATTGGTGTAGTATAAGCTTTGCAAAACATTTCCAGGGAAGAGATCCAGAACCGTCGCTGAATATTCTGGGCCAAATCTCATTTTAGATGGGCGAAGTAGAAAACGTTTTCTGTGGTCTGACAAATCAAAATTGTATATCATTTTTGGGAATCATGGACGCTGTGTCCTGCTGACTAAAGAGGAGAGGGACCATCTAGCTTGTTATCGGCACAAAGTTTAAAAGCCAGCCTCTGTGATGGTATGGGCGTACATAGTACACATGGCATGGGTGACTTGCACATCAGAAAAGCCACCATTAAGGCTGATCAATGTATACAAGTTTTGAAGCAACCAATGCTGCCATTTAGAGAACATCAGGTATAGCCTTGCTTATTTCAGCAAGACAATGCCAAGCCACATTCAGCGTGGCTCCATAGTAAAAAAGTGTGGGTGCTAAAATGCAAACCGGCTCTAACCAGGAGTGGGAGACCCAGTGCACAACTGAGCAAGAGGACAAAAACATTTCTGTATAGTTTGAGAAACCAAGGCCTCACAGGTCCTCAACTGGCAGCTTCATTAAATATTGTTCACAACACCCCAGTCCTGACTTCAACAGTGAGGAGGCGACTCTGGGATTCTGGCCATTTAGACAGAGTTGCAATGAAAAAGCCAATAAAAAGAAAAGATAAAGATGGGCAAAAGAAGACAGACAATGGAAATCAAATATTGTTCTGAATGTTCGTCCCAAAACTGTTGTAGAAGTTCCCACAAATGTGTTACTGCACTCCTATGTTGCTTTGGTTTCACTCCTCTGCCCAGTTTATCCCAAACTAGCTTGATGGGGTTTAATTCTATAGACTGTGCCTGACGTTCTATGATTCACTGGCAGAGTAAAACTCTACAGGCAGAGTAAACGTAGGCAGAGTAGTATCCTACAGAGGTAGCAACCAATAAATGTAAGCTTCTGGAGGTAAAGTACATTGTAGATGTTCATATTTTTCATTATTTCACCATCCTATGATCTTGAGATCTATAACTGTGGTTTCTTCCTTTTGTCAATGAACATCCGTTTCAGCCGTTTGATCAAGAATCTTCGCACAAACACAAGTGAAATTCAGTCTCATTCTCTACTGAGCACCTCTCACAGAGTACCTTTTTATACTCGTATATGTACTTGTATGTGTGAGGAATTACATTTTCAGTTGTATATGTGAGAGGTTTTATTTTCAGTTGTTTGTGAGAGGCAAAAGGTTTTCAATGGTGTGTGTATGATAGGTGAGTTTGAATTATGGCCTACATAGCCCCTCATAGTTTGATAATTAAATTCATCTTGAGTCAAATTCAGACGTCCTGTTATGTGTGCACATTTAGTTGAATTTAACTATCAAACACTACAGTGTGTGTGTGCACACACACACTGTAGTGTTTGATAGTTAAATTCATCTTCAGTCAAATTTACCATGCTAATTGCCATGCTAATTACCATGCCATTAATCAAATGTACACTACTGTTTAAAAGCGCTGTTTTGTAAAGAAAAGCATTTGTTAATGATGTAAGTTACTATTGTAGCTGGAAATGGCAGATGTTCACTGTTCTGTGTAGGACACAATGTTGTTTGAGATCTTGGCAATTTGATCAATTGGCCTTTAAAAAACACAACACTCGACTGATGGTTGCTGATAATGGGCCTCTTTACACCTACTGTATGTAGATAGTCCATCAAAAAACAAGGGAATTTCTGATCCCAAACGTTTGAACGGTAGTGTATGTACGAAACAATTTAATTCATTTCTAATTGATATTGTAACTATCAATATAGTACCTAGAAAGGAGCTACTTATGAGAAAGTGAAACTAAATGGTAAAACCTATGTACATTTCCTGTAGTTACATTTTGTAAACTTTCTCATAAAGCCTTTAGTGTGATTTTGATTGTGTGCGCATGCATATTGGTGTAAACAGTTTCTTTGTTTCTCTACCTTGTTTTTTTTGTGCCTCACAAAAATCTACTGACTAATCATTTCCTATTACAGAGTTACAAATGGTACATTGAAACTTCCTTCTATTAAATATGTATATTTTAAAACACCTACACTAATAAAATAAGAGGATTTTTCATGGGGTTGAGTACTTTTGCAAAGTATTTAAGACTTTCTGTCAACAAGCTATTGAAAACCAAACTCATAAAATGTAAATTAAATAGACATTTACTGAGACACACATTTACATTTTGATTTCCTTAAATCAAAACAACAATTTTGTTGCAATACACAGATCATGGCCAGAATGTTGTCAACTTGGTATTAACTTAAACATTACACATTTAATTCCCTCAGCTTATTTGCTTCACAACTCGCCTTTGGGAAAAACAAAACAATGAGGTAAGCTATAATGCTTTTTACTGTTATTTTTATGGTTATTGGTTATTTTTTTTACAAGTATGGTAAGGACTCATTTGTAACAGACGTTACAAGCAATCAGAATGAACTAAATTGCTCACTGGGCTTTTCACATATTCAATTTAAGGATTAGAACCAGCTATTTTTTTTATTCTGGTCTAACACATATTTTATGTGATTTCCATATTATTATCAATCAGTGTGGAGGTGCAATGTTTCAGTTTGGGATGTGTTGAGTGTCACCAGAGATGTTGCCTGTTAATGTAACAACATAAGTTTGAATCATCAAGTTAGGCCAGGACTTAGTAACTTTAGCTGTAACAAAAGGAAATTCCCTTATAAAATGTGTATTTAATTGTAATGTAACTGTCGCTCCTAACACTGGATCGTAACATAGCTGTCACTCCTACCACTAGACACTGAGCCTCAAACAGCCTGTACTGTCACTCCTAACACTGTATTTCAGAGGTTAAGAGTAATTCTACTTACCGATTGTGCAGATATACACAATACATTACACATCCCGCCTAAAATGGATGTTTAGAAATGGAGGTTTGTTGATCAAGAGAAGTTGTGGAATTATTCTTTAACTAACAAACATTTCTGTCAAATTTCCCAAGCTTATTGCCTGGATGCCACGTTTTTTTTACACTGTTTTAAAATGTACACCCCTGTTCAAAAGTTTGAGGTCACTTAAAGTTCCTTGTTTTTGAAAGAAAAGCATTTTGTCCCATTAAAATAAGATACAAATTAGCAGAAAAACAGTGTAGATCCTGATAATGTTGAACATTTCTATTGTCGCTGGAAATGGCTGATTTTACACAGAAAGAGGAGGCCTTTGTATGCCGATTCAATTCAGAGCCAATTTGCTTTGTTCTGTGTAACGAGTAGTACACAGTGTTGTATGAGATCTTGGCAATTCGATCAATAAGCCATTAAAAATGATTACGTTGTATTAGTAAACACAACGTGCCATTGGAACACCAGACTGAAGGATGATGATTATGTTCCTCTGTATGCCTATGTAGATATTTTATAAAAAATGTACTGTTTCCAGCTACATTGTAAGGGACAAAATGTGTGCTTCTTTATCGAAAGCAAGGGAATTTCTAAGTGACCCATAGAGTTTGAACAGTAATCCATGTATATAAACAATGTTATTTATTGGTGGTTTATGTAACTACAGTACCTTGAAATAAGCCACTTGTGACAAGTAAAACAAAATGCTAAAATGTAAATTCCCTATGTTTTCATTTCTTTCTCATAAAGCGCACCTGTGTGGGTGTGTGTGTTTTCCTGTTTGACACACTGTCAGGGTTCCACCCTAGCCTGACGGTTTTCGCCTCGTTTCCACCCCCTGGTGGCCGTTGGGCGCCAGTACGGATCAACGTCACAATCACACCCAGTCACCAATCACTCACTCAACGGCCCGCACCTGTCCCTCATCAGTCAATCACGGTTCCTACATAGGTTCCCTGTTCCCATTCCCCTGTGTCAGTACAAACACAGTACTTCGCTAGTTTGCTAGACGACGTATTCTTATTGACTTCACGCGTTTCATCGCAGCCTTTAAGCCTTCGAGCTTAGTTTCACCGTGCTTTATCCCCATACATATATATATATATATATATATAGGTCTCCACCTATACCCCTGGACTTTAATGAGCCCGGCTCATCGATAGGAGTACACTGCCTACCACCTCGTTGACAGCAAGAACAGACAGTGGAATCCCCTCGGGAGTTGTTCACTCAAGTCGCGCAATTGGACATACCTTTACGCTCTGTTCACAACACAACCCTTACACACACCAGTTAAGGGGTGCCTGGTGCTCACCACATCCTGTACATGCCTCATGATAGGAGTTGTCCGTGTGACTTTTATTGACTATGAAAAGACCTATGGACCATAGGTGGGAACATACCGTTGTGAGAAAGCATGTCTTTTCTGTCTAAGCAAATGTTACCTGCAATTAAGTTCGATTTCTGACACTGGGCAAAACATTCTGCTCCAGAATGCCTTGATAGTATTTATTTCATTGTGGCACCCTGTGCCAGACGTTGCATGTGTTTCACTGTAGGTGTAGTGTTCTCTTCTTTGAAAACTTAATTTTGTCATATGCAAACATAGTGCTGTTGTGACCTGCCGAAGAGATCCAGTTTTGACTCATCTTTTTAAAGAACACTCTCCCAGAAGGAATGTAGCTTGTCAATATGCATTTTAGCAAATTCCAGTCTGTCTATTGTCTTTCTTTCAAAAGTGGAGTCCTCCTGGGACTTTCATGGAGCTCAAAAGTTGACCGATGGTGCGATCTGAAACGAACATACCTTCACTTGGAGTTCAGCTTGTATCTCTTTGGCAGTAATCCTTGCCTTATTTTCTACCATTCACACTATCCTTCTGTCTGGGGTCGATTTGCCTCTTGCAGTCTCACCCATGGGTGTGGCTACTGCTCCATGGACCTTCTCATCAATATTTACAACCGTGGTCACAAGAACATCAAGCTGTCTCTTGTAGCAGTTAACCTTTACCATCCATTATTTTCTTTCTGATCTCCTCAAACAACTCTCTCCTTTGCTTTCTCTAGTCCACGTTCAGTGTAGTGCACACAATGATACCAAACAGCACAGTGACTACTTTTCTCTATTTAAATAGGCTGCATGACTGATTACAAGGTTTGAGACATGTAATACTAATTAGTTTAAAATATCATTATAATCCAATTATTTATTAACTTTCCAAGGCATACCAAAAGAATTTCCAGGCCATTTTAGAATGTCTTTGTAAAATAAGCAATAATTCATCTTTGTTCACAGCTTCCTTGCTTTATTTTGTGACAGGGTTGCCCAAACCTTTTCCTATGAAGGGCCAAATATCAAACTTGCTTGAGGGCCATGAGCCAAAAGTACCGTTGCATTAAACCAAACTGTGGCGGGCCATAGCAAAGGTCTCTACTTGGGGCACCCCTGTTCTATGACATACCAAAGGCATTCAAGTACTTTTCAGGAGGAATGAAGCATGTCTGTATACATACATAAAACATAAAAAAGTTGTCTGAGTTTTCACTTCATTACTGTCAAATCCTGTTGCAGATCTGAACTTTTTCAGATTTATTTCAATTTTTTGAACTATAAGAACAATATTTGAATGTCTTCCAAAAATAAGGTTTAATATCTATTATGTTATCCTTGTATTCTAAAGTAATAATGGACAAGTAGGAAGTGACAATGTTTTCAAAATGACAGTCCTGGCTGATCAAACATTATATTGCAATTTGTAATTTCATGTCCATGTTGTACTTTCTGAAATTATGTATTTTCTATTTTCCAGCAGAATAATTTGCAAGGCAAAGCGTGCAGTAGAATTTGCATTATGTTCTGTTATGGTGCTCAGCATTTTGTACTTTATACCTACATCAGTAAGGTAAGAATGACATTAACTAAACAACAGCATTTGTGAATACTTGTTGCTTATTGGCTGTAATTTCACCTATAAAATGAATGTTATTCCTGAGATTTCTGGAGGCCATTGTCCTTCTTATCCAACAGTTTCCACTTGTCACCTATAAAACATTTACTATTAAAAATAATTCAAGAAATATTGTTCTCAATTTTATTTTTTGTATTTCATAATGAAAGTAACTTAATCATTGATAATATATTGCTCTTTTTGTTAATAATTTATTTTGAATAACAAAGGAAATTTCATTTGGAATGTTGTAATATTGCAAAACAGTGTATAAGTATATTTTCATATTATAATGACGACATCAACATTCAAAGTTTGGGGTCACTTAGAAATGTCCTTGTTTTTTATACATGAAATTTCATTCAGGAAATATAGCTAAAGAAATAGAGGAAATATAGTGATTGAAATAATTACTTAATTAAAATAACAATTCTGCTTATAAAACATTGCTTTCATCAAAGAATCCCCTTTTTGAAGCAATTACAGCCTTGCAGACCTTTAGCTATTTTCAAGAAAATGTCACCTCCCTGAAGTTTGATTGACTTGATGGGCGCTTCTTACATACCATACAAACAAGCTGCTTCCACAACAGCTCAATTGGTTTGAGATTTGGTGACTATGCGGGCCACTCCATTATAGACAGATTACCAGCTGACTTCTACCTTTTTGTGTAGTTTGGTGCTGTGCTTTGGGATTGGCGCCAATCAAGAGCAGTCCACAGGGTATGGCATCGTGTTGCAAGATCGCGTAATAGCCTTCCTTCTTCAAGATCCCTTGTACCTAATAAAAATCTCACTACCACCACCAAAGCACCCCCAGAACATCATATTGCCATGTGACTGCACCAATAAAAGGACTGACGATGGGTCTGAGGATTTAATCCCGGTGACCATTCAAGAATAAGCCTCCTCAGACCATCACTGGGCATATCGTTTATTCGTGTCTGTCACATGTGCTCAGTGTGAACCTGCTGTACTCTGTGACACCAATGGCGGGCCTGCAAATTCTGGTGTTGTCTGGCAAATGCCAATCTAGCTGCACTGTGCTGGGCTGTGTGCCCAGGTACCGCTAGAGGACATCGAACTCTCATGCCACATGACAGTTAGATCAGAAACATGCACACCAGTAGCCCCCTAAAGGTCCTTTGTAGGGCTCTGGCAGTGCACCTTCCTCCTCGCTCAGTGGAGCAGATACCGGGCCTGTTGCTGGGTTGATGCTCTTCTGGTATCTCCTCCATTCTCTTGAGACTGTACTGGGAGACACAGCAAACCTTATTCGGAGAGCACATATGGATGTGCCATTCAGGAGGAGCTAGACTACCTGCGCAACCTGAATGGGCTGCAGGTACTGCCTCATGATACCAGCAGTGACAAAGACGCAAGCAAAACTAGTCAAGAATCATGGCCACTACCTGCAGAACAATGCTCTTTTGAGAGGTTTTCTTGCTGTTGCTTCTCCAGTGCACCTGTTGTCACTTTCATTTGCACCAAAACATTATTTCAAAATGGCTTATGCTTCCTACCTGGACAGATTGATATCTTTGAAGTTTTATTGACTTGGTGTTGTACTGTGAAAACTACGTTTTTCTTTAGTTTTTCTGAGCAGTGTATATAACGAACTGGTGAGGCGTCTGTTTCTCAAACTAGATATTCAACTTGCACAATTGGTGGCTGACTAAATACTTTTTTGCCCCACTGTATGTTGATATTCCATTTAAAAGTCAGCCCTCTTCCAGCTACAACATGTTATTTACTATATTAATAATGTCCACACTGTATTTCTGATAATTTTCATGTTATTTAATTGGGCAAGTGGTTTTCTTTCAGTGACTAGGACATTTTTGAGTGACCTCCAAGCTTTTGTATGGTACTGTCAATAATCGAATGAATATATTGTATCAATGAAAAATCTTGAATATATCGCAATGTAAGTTTTGCGCCATATTGCCCAGAACCTAGTTTATATTTCCATGTTTTGTTAGTGATTATGCTTTCTCCTGTGTTGGTTGCAACAAATGCAACCCCGGCGTTCACTCCTTTAGTTAAAATGAAGAACTAATGTAACAAATGATTGATGTCTGAAACAAACAAAAAAATATTTAAACCCATGAATTGATAACAAATATTTTTACTATTAAAATGTTTGCTTGTTGGAAGCCATGGTATAAGAGCAAAAACACAAGTTTTGTACATTGCCTTGGAGGGTCTTTTATTTCCAAGTTAACGTACAGAATGTTGTTTATCCTTTTAGTACCATATTGCAATGTACATTACCATACCCTCTCAAAAAAACAGTGCCTTCCATTTACTAATAAATGGCAGAAAGTATTTGGTGAATGGATCATAAAGGCATACTGTGTGGTTTGTCGTCTACCTAGTTAATGTTTTGTAATTAGAAAATCTTTACGAGTCACCCACCATGGAAATTACATTTTTGGTTTTCACCTAGCATGTTGTCTTGCAGGTACTTGGAAGGGTTAATCCCCATGGGCCGATGTCATCTAGCCCCTGGAGAGAAACTGAAGCTGGGAGACAGTATAGATGCCTCACTAGACCTCTGGTACATCCTTTTCATAAGTTATTGTCATAATCATATTCAAATGCTACAAGTTACTTGCACTCTAGAAGTCCTACCCATGATTAAATAGGGGCTTGTTTACGTTATGAGAGAGGGAATACATCTCTAGATGGACATCTCTCAGTCTGAATGCTAATTTGGCGGTGTTTATAGTAAAGGAAAAATGCTCCGCTGGTTGGATATCTCCATGTTGAAGTTATCATAATATTTCTTTACTAATTCAACCACAATTTAAACCAAACTCACATGTTCACTTATGTTTACTTATATCTAAGATAGTGCATTTAGGGGAAAGCTTGTGGCGTTGCGCATGCAGATAGCTAGAACATAAAAATAGATCAAAATACTTACATTTTCGGAGTGAGTATTGTATACTGATCAAAATAATTCAAACAAATTCATCACAGTATAACACAGGTCAATTAAACTTCAGGGATATCAATCTGTCCAGTTAGGAAGCATTGGCCATTGTGTATCAATGTCACCTGTTTGGGAGCAACTGAAAGTGACAACAAGTGCACTGTAGAGGAAAAAGCAAGACAAACCCCCAAAATGAATGTTTTTGCAGGTGGTGGCAACAGACAATTCCACACCTTATCCTTCCTGACTGATTTTTCTCTAGTGTTGCACTTGAATGACTAGTGTCCTTGTCATTACTGGTACCATGAGGCGGTACCTATTGCCCATTCAGGTTGCACAGGTAGTCCAGCTACTCCAGAATGGTGCATCCATTTGTGCCATTGCAGGAAGGTTTGCTGTGTCTTCCAGTCTCAAGAACATGGAGGAGATACCAGGAGATGGGCTACTCCAGCGGGCTACTGGTGTGCATGTTCCTGACCAAACTGTCAGAAGCAGACTTTATATGGGGGGCATGAGAGCCTGACATCCTCTAGTGGGACCAGTGCTCACAGCCCATTACTGTGCAGCTTGATTGGCTTTCACCAGAGAACTCCTGAATTGGCAGTCCCGCCATTGGCACACTGTTCTCATCACAGATGAGAGCATGTTCACACTGAGCACATGTGACAGACGTGAAAGAGTCTCTCGACGCCGTGGTGAACGTAATGCTGCCTGAAACATCATCCAGCATGACCGGTTTGGCGGTGGACCGGTTTGGCGGTGGACCGGTTTGGCGGTGGACCGGTTTGGCGGTGGACCGGTTTGGCGGTTAGATTCAAGTTCCACAGGAGCCTCCCTAGACAATTTTGGGAGTGCATACAGACAGGTGGAGGCCATACACACTACTGTGTCAAATTATGAGTTGCCATGATGAAATTCAAGCAAGTTGGAACAGCCTGTGATTTTAATAGTTTACTTTGGTTTTGGGTGTGAATCCAGCCTTTCAATCGATTGATGAATTTGGTTCCTGTTGATTGTTGGTACTACACTTTGTTCTCAATGAATTTAACATAGATTTAAATTTTTTGAGGGGTGTAGTCACAATAGGCTCTTGTCCAAACCTGTCTTTTTAGTTTGGTCAGCCTGACTGATTATTTGCCTGGTCACTTCAGAGATAATAGCTAGCTATTTTTCTACGAGTAGCTCAATAAGAATTTGTAAAATTCAACTGCATTTTGAACAGCAATATGCAAGCATCAATTGCCTTTTTGTACTGGGGCATGTCTGCAAGCTGTTTGCTAAAGGCCCAGTCATGTGAACTTCCTTTGGGGCAAAGGTCTGTATTGTCATGGTAGCAAACAACCTCCTTGTAAAATCTGACTTTTCTAGTTCAACAGAAGTCAATGCCTTTTTGTTCACCTACATAATTAAATCAGGATGTAACAAACCAGAGCACACTGTGGCATGCCTTTTACAGAAGCCATTTTTTACAGATATCTTGTGGGTAGAAATAAATATGTTGCTTTTGCCATGTCCTCTTTTTCACTGTCTGCAGTAGAGGAGTATTTTCCCCTGGTTTCCCTGCTATTCTATCCAAATTCCTCTTTTTATTCCCCCGAAGGCTCAGATTTACTACACACACGTATGACACAGCTTTTTGGCCATTTTTTGTTGGTGGCAATAGTTGTGATGCCCCATATCCCAACCTGTCCTTTCCTCTCTTAACAGGTCCAGGGGAGATGTTCTGACCTGCACCACATGGGGGGCTCCTGTGGTCTGGGAGACCATGTTTAATCCAGGGAATTACGACCAGGCGCACCGGAAGAACCACTCCACTGTCACTCTGACCGTATTTGCTGTGGGCAGGTTGTTTGTTGTTTCTGTAACAATCAATTTTATATATATATATATATATGAACGTTTTTATTAAACAAGTGAAAGTATTTGGAAATATTCTTGCTGGAACTGAGGTTTTGCTCCCCCCCACAAGGTATCTGGATGCCTACCTGGAGGCGTTCCTTCTCTCTGCAGAGCGTCATTTTATGGTGGCTTTACCCGTCACGTACTATGTGTTCACGGATGTTCCGGAGAAAGTGCCGAACATCAAGCTTGGTGCCGGACGGAGCCTGAAAGTTGTGAGGGTGCAAACACACTCTCGTTGGCAGGACATCTCCATGATGCGCATGAAGACCATCGCGGAAGTCATCGAGTCAGAGATTCGTCACCACAGTCAGTATGTCTTCTGCTTCGACGTGGACCAGGTGTTTGTGGGTCGGTTCGGATCTGAGGCTCTGGGAGACTCTGTGGCTGTGCTCCACGCCTACTATTACCACCGACCACGTAGCATGTACACCTATGACTCCAACCCAAGGTCCAGGGCCTACATGAAGACTGGGGACTTCTACTATCACGGCGCTGTGTTTGGAGGCTCGTGGCATAGTGTGATGAATATGACACTGGCCTGTTACAGGACCATCATGGAGGACAAGGAGAACCAGGTGGAGGCTCTGTGGCACGATGAGAGCCATCTAAACAAGTACCTGTGGTTGCATAAGCCTAGCAAAGTTCTGTCTCCTGAGTACTGCTGGTGTGGCGATATAGGCTACCGTGCAGACATTCAACAGACCCGCCTGCTCTGGGCAAAAAAACAATATGACAAACTCCGGGTTACAGAGTGAACATCCATGTGATTGTCTGAGGTGCAAAAGTTTCATCAAGGTTTTCTATGGTCTATAGTGAATGAGAATATCACTGAAATTGTAGAGCATATTTCTTGCGGTTAACGACTATGAGTGTTGTTCTTTGTTCTATGACTGAATCTAACTTGGTCATTCAGATATTTCTACCACTGTCAGTCTTTTACCACCCCCAACATTATAAAATTCGTAACATCCATTACGATTGCAGTAATGTATAACATGGTTCACAGTTTTTACAGGCTTGTGGTTAGATAATATTTTTGAGGATTATATAATAAGTATAATTTATGACATTATAAATACTTGGCTTTACCGCCTAAATGTGAAATACAAGACAAAAACAATAAATACAATAACTGCAATTACTTGTGTGCGCTTGAAGCTATAGTATACAGTACTGTGCAAAAGTCTTAAGTCACTGAAAAAAATGTGCAAAGCTATTTATTTGGGTAGTTAGTGTTTACTTGCTTTGAAAAACGATATAACATTTATACCAAATATAAATAAGGATGAATACAATGACAAGATGGAATAAGTCCATATATTGTCCAAAGGTTTATTGATGTCTTAGAAGGTATCAAGCCATCTTTCATGATATCAACCACCTACCAATAACGTTTTGTACATTTCCCCAGAGGGTTTTGCTTTGCCTTATCGACAGGAAAGTGTGAAAAGATTCAGGGGACAGGTGTTGCTGAAAGAGCAATGGACCAGATTCAAACTCACGCTACAGTGCACGTGTCACAGGCACTAGTCCAGACCACAAGGTCACTTAATTATTTTAGTTTACTGACGTTTGCTTGTACTCATTCTAATTATATATGTTTTTTTATGAGCAAAAACACAGTTATTGCCCAGATTAACAGTTTTTACAATGTTGTCATGTGGCCTAGCTTTTGCACAAAATTGTGTATGTTTATTCAGTGCGTCCGGAGTAATTACAGCCTAAAGTATTTTTGAGTCGGATGCTGCAAGCTTGGCATACCTATTTTTGGGCAGTTTCTCCCATTCTTCTTTGCAGGACCTAGCTCCAAGCTCCATCAGGTTCAATGGGGAGCGTCGGTGCACAGCCATTTTAAGATCTCTCCAGAGATGTTCAGTCAGTTTCAAGTCTGGACTCTGGCTGGGCCACTCAAGGACATTCACATAGTTGTCCTGAAGGCACTCCTTTTTTATATTGGCTGTGTGCTTAGGGTTGTTGTCCTGTTGGAAGATTAACTTTTGCCCTAGTCTAAGGTCCAAAGTGCACTGGAGAAGGTTTCCATCAAGGATGTCTCTGTACATTGCTGCATTCATCTTTCTCTCGATCCTGACTAGTCTCCCAGTTCCTGATGCTGAAAAACATCCTCACAGCATGAAGCTGCCCACACCATGCTTCATTGTAGGGATTGTATTGGCCAGGTGATAAGCAGTGCCTGGTTTCCTCCAGACATGACACTTGGCATTCAATCTTTGTTTCATCAGACCAAATAATTTAGTTTCTCATGGTCTGAGTCCTTCAGGTGCCTTTTGACATACTCCAGGCAGGCTGTCATGTGCCTTTTACTGAGGAGTGACTTCAGTCTGGTGGAGTGCTACAGAGATGCCTGTCCTTCTGGGAGGTTCTCCTCTCTTCACAGGGCAACGCTGAAACTCTGTCAAAGTGACAATTGGGTTCTTGGACTCCTCCCTGAGCTAAATTTTAAGTGTCATGGCAAAGACTATGAATACTTATGTATAATTTCCCCAAAACGTTTTTCTCAGGATCATTATGAGATATTGTGTGTATAATTTTCTTAGTTTTTTATCTATTTTGGCATACCGCTGTAACATAACAAAATGTGGAAAAAGTGAAGCACCGTGAATACTTTCCGGATGCACTGTATATATCAATCAGCCATAACATTATGACCATCTGCCTAATATTGTGTCCCTCTTTTGCCGCCAAAACAGCGCTGACCCGTCCAGGCATGGACTCTACTAGACCTCTAAAAGTGTGCTGTGGTATAAGACGTAACCAACTTCCGTGGATCTGATTTGTTTGTCCAGCATGTCTCACAGATGCTGGGGAAGTTTGAGGCCAAGTCGACACCTTGAATATGTTGTGTTCCTTGGACGATCACAATTTGGCCCTTGTCAAAGTCACACAGATCCTTACACTTGCCCATTATTCCTGCTTCTAACATATCAACTTTGAGTACTAAATGTTCACTTGCTGCCTAATATATCCCACCCATTGACAGGGTGTTCATAATGTTAGGGCTGTTCGGTGCGTATTAGCACGATTGCATTGTGTGTGTGTGTGTTTCTGGTCAGACTGGAGCCTGAAAAAATTTAGACCACTGCAGCTTTTTCTTTTCTTTCCCAAAAAGTTGAAAAGCAAAGTTTTGTTTGAGGAACCGAAGTGTTCAATTTGCGCTTAAATGTAACCCTTCTGTTCCTCACTCAACATTTGCCTTTTCAACTTTTTGGGTTTACATTTTTGTTCCAGAGCTATGTATCTATTTATTATGTACACTGCTGAAAAAAGTTAAGGGAACACATAAATCATACATCTCGATGACTAAATATATTAAAGATCTAAATCTCTACTGTACATTGTGTAATTCGTTGAGAAATATATGATGTAACAACGTCAATGTAAACCAAAATCCCCAACTGATTGAGGGCAGGATTTAAACTCACACCAAAGTAAACAATTGGTCAGAAAAATACACACCATCATTTTGTAGGGCTTTGGTAGTTCTTCTCTTGTTGGCACAAAGGGGCAGATACTGGTTCTGCGGCTGGGTTGATTCTACAGCCCTGTCCAGCTTTGTGCCCGCACCATGCTTGAGACTACTGGGAGACACGGCAAATCTTCTTGAATTGGTACTTATGGATGTGGATGAGCTGGACTGCCGGTCCAACCTGACTGAGCTGCAGGTACCATCTTATGCGACCAGTAGTGACAAGGACAATAGCAAGATGCAAAACTAGTAAAGAGTTAGTCTGGGAAAGATAAGTAGAGAGCAATTGTCTGTGGCCACCACCTGCAAAACCATTCCCTTTTGTGTTTTTTCTGCTGTTGCCTTCAGTGCACCTGTTGTCATTTTCATTTGCACTAAAACAAGTGACATTGAATCAAAATTGCTCATGCTTTTTAACTGGACAGAAGTTTAATTTACTTGGTGTTGTACTGTGATGATTACATGTTTCCTTAATTTTTTCAAATCCGATTTAAATAAGAGAGCATTCAAAAGTTTGGCGTCACTTAGAAATGTTCTTGTTTTCCATGAAAACATGCATGCAATGAGTTTGAATAGAAAATATAGCCATTGACAGGTTAGAAATAATGATATTTCAACTTTGTTATTGTCAAATTCTTTGACTATATTTCATATTACATACTATATGTCATACATTTTATATGTATATATGGTAATTAAATGTAGTCAAAGATTTTCACAAAAGCAAATTTAAATCTGCTGCTATGTTATATTTACTCAATATAAAGTTACCCGAGCATCAGGCCATAAGGCTTCTCAACCAACATCTGATTATATTCTATGCACATTCAATGGTGTACCTTATCATATTTTAATGTACCTCATTTATAATATATTTATTTATCATATTGTCATTACCCCTTTTCTAAACTCATTGGAATTGCTGCCAGCCATGTCATAACAATTACACTGCTCAGAACAATCCTTGTTATTTGACAATAAAAATACTTTGATATATATATTATTGTTGTTTGAATTATGATTTGCAATTTTGTTTTATAAAGTTGTATAGCCTAATTGAAATTTAAGCATCACAATTTTTTTTTTTTCTGACACAATTGCTCAAAGTTTTTTTGTCATGATATTTATTTGTGTATTATGAAATATATGCTTAAACATTGTTCAGATTATATGGTTATAAACTACAACCCCATTTTCAAAAAAGTTGGCATGCTGTAAAATGCTAATAAAAACAGATGTGTTCCTACTGCCAACACATTCTAAATGCCTGGGCTGGGATGGAGCTCTTCATCCATATGCTATTCTAACCCTAACCCTGGGCTGGGATGGAGCTCTTCATCCATATGCTATTCTAACCCTGGGCTGGGATGGAGCTCTTCATCCATAGGCTATAATAACCCTAACCCTGGGCTGGGATTAAGCTCTTCATCCATAGGCTATAATAACCCTAACCCTGGGCTGGGATTAAGATCTTCATCCATATGCTATACTAACCCAAAACCTGGTCTGGGATTAAGCTCTTCATCCATATGCTATACTAACCCAAAACCTGGTCTGGGATTAAGCTCTTCATCCATATGCTATACTGTCATAGTCACATGTTGATCTTAAAGATCATCAGCTCTCCACTCAGTTCCTCCAGCCTCATCACGTGCAATACTTTCCTTCCTTTGGTCACTACTCTGTTAATATGGACTTTCCATGTCAGATGACAGTCAAACCACATCCCCAAAAACCGAAACACTCCTTTCTTTTTAAATATTTTCTCATATAGCTTTAAACACTATTTCAGCACCAATAATCCCTAAAAAATACTGTTTGTACTTTTTGAACAGCTGATTACACTTCCGTGGGGGTACCATTATCCACCTCATACCTATCTGATAATTTACTTCCAACCCTTACTTGTATTGACCTTCCAAAGAGAGAGTATTTTACCCAGTTGAAAACCCTTTCTGTAAAGTTTAATAAGTAGACCTTCCTTCCACATCATATCATAAGCTTTCTCTACATCAAAAAACACAGCAACAATAACCACCTTATTGAAATGACCTTTCCCTAAATCTCATTTAAAACATGGATCCATAGAACCCTGCTTTTCCTTAACCCGCTTTGTTCTTGTGACATTAATACTCTGCTCTCCAGGAAGTAAGTCATTTTTATCAATATCATTATTATCATTCTTTCCACCCGTTTAAATACATGAGATGTCAATGCTCTAGGTCTATAGCTAGATGGGTTAGTTCGGTCTTTCCCTGGTTTTCGTATTGGAACTACAACTTGCGTCCAACTTTCTGGTAACTGACTTTCCCTCCACACCTTATTAGATAATGTCACGTTGCCATCACAGGACGGGCTCTCCTCTGATCGTGTGGCGACCCGGCGTTCGACGTCGCCGGCCTTTTAGTCACCATCGTGTGTGTTTTGTCCTGTTTCCCCCATGTCCTGTGAACGCTTCCCTCCTTGATTCCTAACAGGTGCTCCCTGTTACCTACGTATATAAGCCCTTGTGTGTCTAGTCTCTGTGTCCGTGATTGTTACTTGTTTTGGTGTGTACATAGTACTTTCTGTTTGAGTTGTAAGGGCCAAGTGAACGGCTCTTTGTTTACATACACGTTCTGGATAAGTGTTGTTAGAGAACAAGGATTGAAATAAACATTCACCTTGGTCCTCCTTCATACAATCACAGATAAGCCTATTTATTTTTCCATGGCACTAAGATCACAATCATCACATACCATATCTCATCCTTTCCTGGAGACTTCAACCCAGTGTTCCTATGGCTCTCTTAAATTGGGCCATTGTAAATTGTGTGCTTGTCATGTCATCTACCTCTTCATTCTAAACCAGTACATTTGAATATTCTCTGCTGACACTCCCTTTTGGGCCCTCATCTGACAAGTTGTGTGAACAGTGTACTTTGCCTAATGTCTGAGCTAACATTGCTGCCTTCCGTTACTGCTATATTATATATACACTATCTCACAAAAGTGAGTACACCCCTCACATTTTTGTAAATATTTGATTATATTTTTTCATGTGACAACACTGAAGACATGACACTTTGCTACAATGTAAAGTAGTGAGTGTACAGCATGTATATCAGTGTACATTTGCTGTCCTTCCACAATAACTCAACACACAGCCATTAATGGCTACATTGCTGGCAACAAAAGTGAGTACATCCCTAAGTGAAAATGTCAGAATTGGTCCCAAAGTGTCAATATTTTGTGTGGCCACCATTATTTTCCAACACTGCCTGAACCCTCTTGGGCATGGAGTTCACCAAACCTTTACAGGTTGCCACTGGAGTCCTTTTCCACTCCTCCATGATGACATCACAGAGCTGGTGGATGTTATAGACTTTGCACTCCTCCACCTTCCTTTTAAGGAATGCCCCACAGAGGCTCAATAGGGTTTAGGTCTGGAGATATGCTTGGCCAGTCCATCACCTTTACCCCCAGCTTCTTTAGCAAGGTAGTGGTCGTCTTGGAGGTGTGTTTGGGGTCGTTATCATGTTGGAATACTGCCCTGCGGCCCAGTCTCCGAAGGGAGGGGATTCATGCTCTGCTTCAGTATGTCATAGTACATGTTGGCATTCATGGTTCCCTCAATGAACTGTAGCTTCCCAGTGCCGGCAGCTCTCATGCAGCCCCAGACCATGACACTCCCACCACCATGCCTGACTGTAGGCAAGACACACGTGTCTTTGTACTCCTCACCTGGTTGCCGCCACACACGCTTGACCCCATCTGAACCAAATACGTTTATCTTGGTCTCATCAGACCGCAAGACATGGTTCCAGTAATCCATGTCCTTAGTCTGCTTTATCTGCTTTATTGTGATGTTCCTACTGCAATCCTCTGTCATCTGTCATGTGTACCACCTGTTTGTCTAACCCTTAGGGGAAGGTTCAGGTAAGATACCCTGGGGTTTACATATGACCGCAGATAACCAATGTTATATACATCAGGTTAGATACGAATGGGTGTTCCCCACTGTTTCATGTAGCAGGTAGGTTAGAGGTGCGGCAGGTTAGAGATTGCTTGGCAGGTAAGTAGCAGGGAAGAATAGGGCCTTTTGTTTCATTTCTTTGCTTTGACCCTGTTCCTTCGGCCCTTCTCCTATACCTCCTGTTAGTTGTATGCTGTGTTTGTATTTTTGTATGTATGTATGTTAATTATATATGCCTTACCTTCAAACTTAATAATAATGAACACCATTCCCAGTGAGGGAAGGTAACCCTGAACTTGTGCCTGTTAGATTATTACACCAGTCTCACTCCACACGTGTTTTGACACCAGCTGTTGCGTTTCCCCACCTCCAGCGAGCTCGCTAGGTACCATCACGGAGGTGGGCGCGTATCAATTGGGGGCTCATCCGGGATTGTTGAACTATTAGCCGGTGTTGTGCCTGCATGGGTGGTGACTGTGCGTATGTGTCTGAAACACTGCCTTGAAGAGTATAGGTGGTTTGGTTAATTGTTTGTTGTTTTGGGGTCTGTTTGTTGTGGAAATGGCGTCAATGTTAGTACAGCACTTTATTGAGGCTCTGTCTGAGGCCTCTTTGTCTTTAGAGGACAGTTTGAAGTATGAGTGTGTTAAGAGTGCTGTCCTTCGGGCATATGAGTTGGTTCCCGAAACATATCGGCAGAAGTTCCGGAATCATAAAAAGACTTTGAATGTTACATTTGTGGAATATGCCAGGGCAAAACGTACACTTTTTCATAGGTGGTGTGCGGCTAGCAAGTGTAATGATATTAATTCCCTTTGTGAACTGATCCTGTTGGAGGAATTTAAAAACAGCCTCCCTGACCGCCTGATAGTTCATATAAATGAACAGAAGGTAGCAACTATGACTCAGGCAGCGGTCATGGCTGATGAGTTTTATTTGACCCACAAAACTCAATTTACTCCGGCGCGTACAGAACATAGGATGATAGCTTCTGTGTCAGAGGTACAGCAACGCTTGTCATCTTCGTTTGGCTCCCGTGAGGACCGTGTTTGTTATTATTGCCATGTTAAAGGCCATGTGATTGCTGACTATTCTAAATTGCAGAGCAAGACGACCCCATCCAAATCGCCTCCGCCACCTAAACCGGTTGGTTTTGTGCAAACCTTACCTACCATATCTAACTCTGTCTAAAATGTCATTTGACCCATCCTATGCGCCCTTTATTTTTACAGGGTCTGTGGCTCTGACGGAGAACGCTGTTGATTCGGTGCCTGTTAAGATTCTAAGAGATACTACAGTGTGTAATCCACAGTCTGTAATCCAGTCTGTAATCCTGGCAGATGTGTTGTACTGGTCTGAGTTGTCCTCATGTGGGTATAACGTCTTACTGCAGGGTATCGAGAAGGGTTATGTTCCACTTCCCTTGCATTCCATATACCTTCAGTCTGAGCTGGTCAGGGGGCAGTTTAAGGTAGCGCTGCAACAGTCTTTACCCGTAAAGGGGGTTTCATTTATAATGGGGAATGACATTGCAGGACCCATAGTCCAAGTAGTGGCCACCCCTATTATATCTATGCCTTGTCCCCTTAGCTCTGTGTCCGAGAAGTTGTATCCTCCTGTTGTTCCAACCTGTGCAGTTACGCGCGCCCAAGTAAGTCGCTTTGGTGATCTGTTTGGGCTAGACGATACCATTTTCACCCAGATCCCCAGTGCAGATGAAGTCTCCTATTTGCCTTCTACGACATTAGCAAAAACCAGTGGACCAGATTGCTCACATCTTGCCTTCCAATGTGACAAGCCAGTGCCCATGACGCGTGAAAATGTGGTTCAAGCGATCATCGTGCAGCAGCTCAGTATAAGGGTTTTGGCAATATTCTTATAGCCTAGGCCATCTTCATGTAGAGCAACAATAATTTTCTTCTGAGTGTGAGAGCGATGATGCCAAATTTAACACACCTGCTCCCCATTCACACCTGAGACCTTCTAACACTAACGAGTCACATGACACCGGGGAGGGCTAATTGGGCCCAATTCTGACATTTTCACTTAGGGGTGTACTCACTTTTGTTGCCAGCAGTGTAGACATTAATGGCTGTGTGTTGAGTTATTGCGAGGAGACAGCAAATTTACACTTTTGTACAAGCTGTATACTCACTACTTTACATTGTAGCAAAGTGTCATGTGTTTAGTGTTGTCACATGAAACGATATAATCAAATATTTGCAAAAATGTGAGGGGTGAACTCACTTTTGTGAGATACTGTATATGCTCTATTTGTCAGTACAGGTAACACAATCCCTCCTATTTCCACTCCTCCTCCTCCTTATCATCCCCCACAAGTCTCCAACAGGGGAATCTCTCCAATACTCCCTCTTTGCTAACTGAATGGTTCTCCTGACTATTGCTTGGGCTTGGAGACATTTTTAACAGTCTCAAAATTGTTCCTGTTCAGCTTCTCCACACTTCATTTCACCATTCTTCTCCTCCCACCTACAGACAATGTCTAAAACAGGACAAACTGTTTTTTTTTGGTAGTTTAATGTTGGAATAAAGATTCCACTACCACCCTTCAGGACTGCTTTTGAACACCAAACAGGCAGATGTTCTGTGAAGTTTCTCTCTCTGCAAGACTAATGAGATGATCGTGGAACTTCAGGAAGCAGCAGAGGGGGATCACATCTCCCTATTATTTGCCCCCCCCATATATATTGTAATTACAGCCTTGTACTAACTCATTCAAATGCTCTCCATGGATACAGAGTCAGTCTCTCTACACATCCATGCTCAACATACTCATATAGTCCACACTTACATCCCAGTACATAATAAATAACCTCATTTTATTTGATTACTGTATTTTAGCAAAATAATAATTGGAATTGTGTACAAAGTTACATTTAGTCTTTGGCATTGCTTGATTGCACATGTATAAATAATACTTGTCGTGTTGAATTCTCCTTGTTTAATGCTATGGTCACTTATTTACGCCATTACTTCTTTACATTGTGTGAAAGTGTTTTGGTTGATATTTTTTGTCTTTGCCAGTATGTCTTTAAACCTCCTCAATGTCTGAATTGGAGTCTGAAAGGGTCTGACGGTCAGCCCTGGTAGGAGTAGAGGTCTGGTTCAGATTTGTGTTGCAGACTCCTGTGGACGAGGTAACATTCAGATAGCCCATCTCCAGAGGATGCCTGGTTAGTGTAGAGAGTGGAGACATGGAATCCTCCGAGTGACTGGATCTGCTCCCCTGAATGTTGTCCGGAAGGACTCTCACATCAAATAAGACAGGCTGAAATCTGCTGACCACAGTAAAACAAAGTGTCTTTTTGTCAGAGAGATAAAGCCAAGCTTGCCACAAAAGTGGTTATTGTAATCATTTCATGAAAAATTAGAACAGAAACAGTACATACTTCATGTTTTCTTGAATGCGAGGCATTACAACGGGGCTGTCAAAAGCAGACCTTTTCTTCAACTCCTGTAAAACAAAGCATGAAGCAGAAATGCGTCACTTAATGAGGGAAGCTCGGCCACTAAAGACTTTAATCTAAGTGGGCATTATAGGGGCAGTTTATCAGTATGGTCAACCCATACTGTTAAAATATTTTAACAGTTGTTTTTTGTATGCAGCCAAGCCTTCCTTTAAAAGTTGCTATTCATATTTTACTCTAAGAATGAAGGATTCATAGACTTTTGTCAATGTTTTTTTATGCCAGAAATGACTCTCTGTTAGAATCAAATCAAGTTTTCTGTTAACATTAAGTTAATTTACTGTTGTCTACCTCTTGTAAGGCTCATTAAATACACACATCACATTTTTTATTTATTTTAAAATTTTACATCCAGAATGGCTCCATAGAAAATGTTCCATCCTGAATTTAGTATGTATGAACTATAATGAAACCATTTGCATAAATACAAATATGAAAAAACATAACTAGTTATTTTTTCCTTCAAAAGAGAATGAACCGTTTTCAACATGGGAAAGAGAAACTGTAATCCATAGTTCAGTTTCCTTGTCACGGTTATAGTGAGGTGCAGAACCAAATGCAGACATTGATGAAAGGGAATGGTGATTTTAATCCACAAACACGAAACACGAACTACACAGTGAACAAAATAAAAGGTGCTGAAGTAAACAGCAAAACGGGACTATACCTAAACATGAAAACAGACATTGAACTTGCAAAGCAAAAGGTGTAGCGTATCCACATGAATGAGAATTAAACAAGACAAACCATGAACGTTGTTGCAAAGGACTGAACAAACAATCAACCATACCTAAAGTGTGGCCATAGTCTAACCTAAGTAGGCTCCCCAATCAGAGTCAACTGAACACAGCTGCTCTGACTGGGGAGCCCACAGCGGCATAGAGAAGGCCAGAGGCCTCTCCAGGTGGCATGCCCTGACTGCGAGCCCCAAAGCATAGAGGAGGCTAGGGGCTCCCAGCCAGGACATGACATTCCTGATGGTGGGGTAAATCAAGCAAGACCACTGTGCCAGCAACCAATAATTTGCTGGTTTTAAACCTGAAGCCAAAAAGGTAAAACAAGTCACTTTTTACTATGTTCATTCTGTGGGACAAAGATTCTCAAAAGGAGAAAGAAACTCTATTCAAATTGTCAGAATCAGTGGTGACTTTGTATGTATATTGCTGTTATGACACTTTTTCAAGTGGGTGTTAAAAAACAAATGTGACATACAGCCTGGATTGGCTAATAATATAGTTTAGAGCCTACACCCTTACCCAGATCAGTCATTGGTATTTTATAACCTTAACAACATGTGTGACCATCTAGCCTTTGTATGTCAATAATTCCAAAGAAGGCCTTATACAACAACCCACATATTTTCCCCCACTCTGTGTACCTGTACATCATCGCTGCAAGATATTCTGAGAATCTCCAGAGCATGCTGCAATGCTTTTCCATTAGGTATATGACGGGACATCTCCACTATTGTATCTTGTAAGCGCTTATTTTCCTTCTCCAGGAAATCCACCCTTGTGAATTAACAAATAGAAAACACCACACTCAGATACTTAAGACACACAGACATACAACACTCAATTCAATGGTGGAGCTGTGCTATCATTTGTTTGCTAACTGGGAGTGGTGTTAGTTTCTGCAGTGAGTGAGGATTTTTTACATTTGGTTTACCTGAATTGAGAGGCTGTGACAGAAAGGACGCTGTTGTAGGTTTTATCCTCAAACTCGTTTAGCCTTTCAAGCAGATCCCGCTTTTCCGCCAGCAGTTTCTCATTTTCCTTGTTCACATTCACGATAATCTCCTTTTCCTAGTGTAAACAGTAAGACATACTTTTCTTGATCCTCCTGTGCATATAGCATCAATTGTAATGAGACAGAGGTAGGGTCTCCTACCATTTCTTGAATGATCATATCTAAATGTTCTGAGCAAATAAATAAATAAATAAATATATATATACAGTGGGGAGAACAAGTATTTGATACACATTTTGTAGGTTTTCCTACTTACAAAGCATGTAAAAGTCTGTAATTTTTATCATAGGTACACTTCAACTGTGAGGGGCGGAATCAAAAAAAAAAATCCAGAAAATCACATTGTATGATTTTTAAGTAAATAATTTTAATGCATAACATAAGTATTTGATACATCAGAAAAGCAGAACTTAATATTTGGTACAGAAACCTATGTGTGCAATTACAGAGATCATACGTTTCCTGTAGTTCTTGACCAGGTTTGCACACATAGCAGCAGGGATTTTGGTCCATACAGACCTTCTCCAGATCCTTCAGGTTTCGGGGCTGTCGCTGGGCAATACGGACTTTCAGCTCCCTCCAAAGATTTTCTATTGGGTTCAGGTCTGGAGACTGGCTAGGCCACTCCAGGACCTTGAGATGCTTCTTACGGAGCCACTCCTTAGTTGCCCTGGCTGTGTGTTTCGGGTCGTTGTCATGCTTGAAGACCCAGCCACGACCCATCTTCAATGCTTTTACTGAGGGAAGGAGGTTGTTGGCCAAGATGGCCCCATCCATCCTCCCCTCAATGCGGTGCAGTCGTCCTGTCCCCTTTGCAGAAAAGCATCCCCAAAGAATGATGTCCCCACCTCCATGCTTCACGGTTAGGATGGTGTTCTTGGGGTTGTACTCATCCTTCTTCTTCCTCCAAACACAGCGAGTGGAGTTTAGACCAAAAAGATCTATTTTTGTCTCATCAGACCACATGACCTTCTCCCATTCCTCCTCTGGATCATTCAGATGGTCATTGGCAAACTGACCAGACAGGCCTGGACATGCGCTGCAGGATTTTAATCCATGACGGCGTAGTGTGTTACTAATGGTTTTCTTTGAGACTGTGGTCCCAGCTCTCTTCAGGTAATTGACCAGGTCCTGCCTTGTAGTTCTGGGCTGATCCCTCACCTTCCTCATGATCATTGATGCCCCACAAGGTGAGATCTTGCATGGAGCCCCAGACCGAGGGAGATTGACCGTCATCTTGAACTTCTTCCATTTTCTAATAATTGCGCCAACAGTTGTTGCCTTCTTACTAAACTGCTTGCCTATTGTCCTGTAGCCCATCCCAGTCTTGTGCAGGTCTACAATTTTATAGTTATATATAGTTATACTTGTTCTCCCCACTGTATATATATTTGACTAGTTTTCGAATAAGCTGTTTGGTTAGCTACTCATAGACAGGCTGATTGGAGACCCCTAGTTAGAGGGTGTGCGTCAAGGAGCTTTACCCGGGTGGACGATGTTAAGGCGAAAGCTAGGTCTCTCTCCAGGTTTTTTATTTTCTCATCACGCCATCCTGTCTCTTTAAAACATATCTGTTTAGCACGCTGCATTTTGGTTTTGTGCTGCGATCGCTTCTTGGCGTTTTCACTGTGAACGCAGGGAAAATCAAGCTATAGCGTTGTCAAAAGTGTCGCAGAGCTGCTGCTTTGTAAATTCATGCCTCTAAGCATTTTGTTTTACCTTCTCTGCAAGTCCAGGCTGGTGAGAACTTCCATACATTTTTCTTTAAGTCCCTCACAATCCTCCTGACTAGCCTCCAGAAGCTCCTTCAGGTTCACATAATCATCTGGAATCTGTAAATAAAGAGACATTTTCATCTAATGCAGTAAGCCTGTATGGTCCAGTACACATTCCCAGGCAAAATCTGTTTCTTTAAAAATCATGTTTGAATCTTGTTCCCCTGTATTTTCTTACTTAAATATATACTTAAAAATATATATACTACCTATATATTATTTAAATGCCCTTCTTTTACGTGTGTTCAATATAAAGTAATAAAGATAAGGTTTTTCCCCTTAAATGTGTTGTGGTTCAAAAGGAACTGTGAGAAACACTTTATACATTCCTTTTATTGAATGGCAGGTGAAATATAATATTTTGTCTGTTGGTACACCAACGGCCCAACCAGGATCAGGCTACTTCATTTAAACCAACCCCTCCCAAGAGTCCTATAAGCCCCCAGAAAGCAATTAGGGTAAGCAAGCAACGTTTATTTTAGTGGTCAAATGTTCTAACTGCTAGGCCATCTGTCACTGTAAAAAACGGTATGGCATATAGGCTTACAACCTTGAATTATACTGCATATTGAAACATATAATTATGTTGCTCTCGGATTTGAACAATAAAATAAATATTTTGCGCTGGTTCTGTAATCAATAACAAATTGAATCTACTTTCAAACCTGCTTTTACCAGTCATTACACACTTTAGCCATCTTCAGCCACCATGTAATGGTGGTGTGAGGGAAGAGACCAAGGCGCAGGGAAACCTTCAACAGTGCCTTTTATTGGGGCACACAATAGTTACATGAACCGAAGGAATATACTGGCTGTGGTGGAAACACAATGCCAGCAGACACGCATACAAGTAACAATCACGGACACAGAGACTAGAAACACAAGGGCTTAAGTACTGAGTTAACAGGTAGCACCTGTAAGGAATCAGGGAAGGATGCGTTCACAGGACATGGGGAAACAGGACACAACACACACGATGGTGTTTTGGAACGTGGCACGTGTCAATTTGACAAGTACGTGTCAACACGGGGTAAAATCTGGCAGAAAACTGCCCAGAGCATCACATACTCTCTACTTGTCCAAGACGATTATGAATGACATGGCACAGATGATGTGTCTCACCTCACAGGGCATGTTGCACCAGTGGGCTAACGTTAACCTGGGCCTGCATCAACTCAGCACACAACTGAACGCCGACACAACCGCACACAGAACCAGTACACATTTATATACAAGAATTCCAACCTACACTGCTAATAGTATAATATTTTTTTTGCGGATGCATTCTTTTTCTTGAGGGAGTAATGAGTGCATTCGTTCACTCAGTATTTGCATTGGCTATCGCCAAAACTTAGAGATTTAGGTCAACGATTTATTTAGGCTTTTCATGGGGAAAGCGTTACATTTGCTCAGGGAATTGGTTAATAATAATAGGCCAAATTCTAAACAGTAATTTATAAATGAACGGGGTGTTCAATGCAGCAAATGTGGGTGTACTGATAGCCACTACGCTTTATCAGTTTTACGGGTTGATAATGGACTTAGAATTATAGAATAATAACTAGCTATTTGGGTATACAGTATTTATGTCATTACACACATACACAAGGCGTGTTGTATGTTGCATCCAAGGGATTAGCCCTTTTCCCCCATTTTGTTTCAGATAACCTTTTTTGTTCAAGAAAAGATCTACAAATTTGTTTTTCACCATTTGCTCTGTTCTCGAAATCACAAATAGCTTTCAGATCGTAAACACAGCCAGTCAAAAATATAAACACTTCAGAGCATCCGTTAGACACTACATGAAAAAATTGAGAACACAGCATGCAGGGCTTGTATACACAGATTTGAGTAATTGTAAATAGTACAAACACATTTTGCAATAAAAAAGTATAATATTTACAGCTTGTTCAGTGAAAATATTAAATACTGTAAATACAGCAAGTAATTCAGTATTGAATGTATGTATACCAGCAGTAGCATAAAATACAGTAGTCCACTACGTAAAAAGCCCAATGACCAAAGAAAAATACATTTAAATTTTTTTTTTGACCAACTGCATAATCAAAGTCAATAAGAGATGAATTCTTCCTGCTCTGCCCCCGACCTGTGCCACCTGTGCCACCTGTACGGAGTTATATTCTGTACAATTGGTTTGATCGCATCACTCAAAACAAGTATGAACTATTTTAAGTC
>JACXGK010000390.1:6906-35921 GCA_016801125.1 Novumbra hubbsi
ATTTAAACCCCTGTGTGTCTTGTCTCCGTGTGTGTTATTGTCGCTGTTGCGTGTAGCCTACGTGCCTTGTTCGTGCCTGCGAGCACGCTTTCCTCGTTCCAGCCTGTTCAGGCTTATTGTTCAGGTTCGCCAAATAAACGAACCTTGTACACCACACCTGCGCCTTGATCCGGTTCTTTTCAATCACCAGACGTCACAGTCGCCTCCTTAAAATGCAAGCATAGAATGCCTGTAACTCACTGCCCGGCTTTTTAAGGCGACATTTCAAGAAATTCCAAAATGTTGATTAACAGTGGAAAAACCACAGGAGTGATTAATAAAGTCGTTTGTTTGGATGCGTTATGTGTCAAGTGTTAGCGTTGCAACTCTGCCATTTGGGCCTAGTGGGACCCACAGCGACAAAGGAGAGACCGGAACAAGAGGACATACCGTGGGTTGATTTGGTATACATATAAGCAACTCACTGGGTAAACAGCTTTGAGGCAAAACCAAATACCTAGTAGTGCCAGAATCTCATTCTTCACACACACACACAGGAAACACATATGCTAGACTGTACATTCATTACATTCAGCAGTGTTTGTAGGTGGCCTGCAGTGTTATCGAGGACCCCACACACTAGCCATACGCTGTTCATCAGGTGCATGAGATCCCATACCAACAGGCTCCGAGGCAGCTTATATTAACAAGCAAATAAACAGCAGAACACTTACGTCAGACTGACTCTGCACCCTTTAAACCTGTTGCTGCCTAACTATCTCTTAGTATGCATTAATGCCCGGACACTGTTACTATTCGCTAATCACTCAAATTAAACATCCCCACACCCCGACATGATACACATGGAAATACTGCAGATATAGCACTCACTACTTCACCAGCCATTTCATACAGACTAAAAGCTCAAAAGAGGGGGTATGTTTTATCAATAACTGGACTGTATTGGCTTCGTTTAATTTTAAATTTCAACCTGCCAAAAATAAAGAAGGAAAAAAGTAGCTTTGATTTTCCCTAATTGAGAATTTATTCTGAAATGTAGCCAGTAATGGGTAGTAATTTCAACGTAGTTCCTGATTGGATTGCCTTCAATTGGAATGGATCTGCTAGATTGAGATATAATATGTTGCCTTTGTGAATGTTTTTTTCTGTCTTCAACAAATGGCTGTAGGAAACATGCTTGCTGAAATCTATGGTGACTAACTATACTCCCGATATAACATCCAAACCATAGTTTTACATTGAAGTAATTTAGTTGATCAGCTTGTGACTGACTTTAGCTCGCATTGCTCCAGTTGAACACCTACACTGTCTGAATACTGTCTGAATACTAAACACAGACCCAATCTCTGCATGAAGCAGCGCATCTCAATATATACGTATATGTGCAGTGGTTTGAGGCCGTTGAGGATTGTCACACTGTCACATTGTTACAGGGGCCCCAACAGACTTGTTCTGTGTAAGATAAGGGTCATTTAAAAAGAGAAGTGGGAGTTGGACACAAGTCCCAGTGACGGTGTGACAATTTGCTGTCAGATGCAATAATCATTCAAAGCACTAAACAACACTATTACAAATACACACACTATGGTTTCTATGAAAGCGTACTACTGAGCCTGAGCTAAAAGTCCATGCATTAGTGGTGCTGGTAGTAACGTGTTTGCCTCTACACTGCTGGATCCACGAATCAAGACAAATCTTATCTAATTTGGCCTGGTGATGTACAAGTATATGAAAGAGGTCCCTCACGATAGCCATGTGATACATGAACAGGGTGGTGTACAATTGTTATATCTTCATGAGGGATTTCATCAGGAGATAATAAATGAATAACAAACGCCATCTATCTTTAGACATGTAAGGTTTTTGCCTAGTTAGAGTAAACCTGCTGTCTTGAGTCTCACAGTGTTCTAACTGGCTTAAGAGCAGCCATGGCTGAATGTCAGCAACACAGAAGGACCCAAATAATATCACATGCTTCAGGCTAAAGCCTTTGACTCTGTCAACTATCACATCCTAATTAATACTCAGCAACCTTGGGTTCTTAGAGGAAAACAATTGCCGGGTTGGAAAACTGTTTCTAAGACGGTGCACAAATGAGGGCCTATTACCTTGGAGTATTTCTTATAGCTCCTTTTTGGCTTGACCTAATACTCTGTACATTTATAATGGTGCACTTAGGGCTGGTAAGGTTCTCAGCCACCTCTACGACGACAACCTTACACAACCGGGGCCTCACTGAACATTGGGGTTCAACCCACACGATTACTTAACCAATATTCAGCGTGCCTTCTTTGACCTCCACCTTCTTAATACCCCCACAAAAAAATCGTATTTCCAGCCGGTGTCTACTTCTACCTGCCTGCCCCTAAACATCCCCATCCTAAATTGATCAAGTGTGGACTGCTCAGACAGGTGAAACCATATCACCCCTCAGTCTCAAGGTTCATGCAAAAATTCCTTAGTATTTCTGAAACAAGGCATCATCACCTCCGCCGGGTTTACCTTGAGACCGTAAAACCTTGAGACGGTGAAACTTTGAGACTGTAAAACCTTGAGACTGTAAAACCGTGAGACTTGTAAAAAAGGATCATCCTGTTAATCCTCATCTATGGCTAAGCGGTATGCAAGCTTGCTAATAAAGAGCTCTTCATCACACCGCCACCCCATTTGTCACCTGCACCTTCTAAACACTCGGCACTCGGACATCCAGGTGGCCCTAGCTACATACGCTATGCCAGACTCAGTGGTGAGAAGTTATGCACAAGTCCTTACCTCAGCTCATGCTGATCCACGAGTAACCTGCACTCTCCCTCCAAAAATCGAAACTTCCGGTTTCTTTCATTTCAGCTGGATTGAATTGAAAAAGACCCTAAGGCTTTGGCTCTGATGTTTTCATGGGGATATGTGTGTTTTATTGTTATAATTGGGGCCTACAGGCCTGTTATATTAGAGTGAACGGAATGCTTTTCAGATTTCTTTAGTAGACTGTTTCTTCAGGACCATTTACATTGTTTTTTTTTGTGTCTATAACGGTGGTAGCTGTTAATGCTACTGTTGTTGTCGAGTTGGTGGTGGTGCAGGTAGACTACAGAAGTCTGTCTTCGGAGGAGACCGCTCAGATCTCAGCACAGAGTGTGAGTGGATATCCCACTCATTGCTCATGGAGCAGTCCACACACACCTCTTATGATGCTCAAGGTCCATTGCTTAATATTCATTCTATACTTTCTATACCTTCGTTTAAAAACAGCCCATCTACTTTTGTGACTGCATAGACTACCATGTGGCTTTGAAGTATGCGGCCTGGGAAGTAGCACTCAACGCTTCACTGTCCCAGGCCATGCCTAAGTCTAAAAAAGGATGATGACGAAAATCCCACCAAAAACACGCATGGTAGAGTACCAGAACAAGATTGGACAGATGGCTGACACTCAAAAAAAAATGTAAACTAGCTCCACACTCTAGCCAAGTTATGCACACTGCTTCCACTCGACTCCGGCTTCACTTTGCTTACATATTCTGCCTGTTTGATTAATTTATTATGTCGTCCAAAAGCATTGATTAATTTGCTTTAGAGCCAAATGTAATGTTGGGCACCTAGAGTAAAAGTGATGCCATGATTCTGTTATTTTTCTTAATGAATCAGTTTGATAAAACAGTATGGAGGATTTTATTTTGTACCACAGACTGCCTTAGTTAAATACCCATTTTTGCCACTTGTGCCAATTAACATACAGTGTGAACATAGTTTGAATTGGAAAATGTAGCAATTAGACGCTAATTTAGTGAACAATTAACTGTAGACAATTACTAAGCCAAATGTCCCCTAAGTATATGCTAGTCCTCTGCGCGAATAAAGTTATTGAATATTTCTATTAGCATACAAATCTGTGCTGAAGGCCCTGGCTCGGAAAGATCAACGACAGTCTATAGTAGCATCATAGTAGGAAGCTCCATAGACGGAATCGTGTCAGAGATCCCTACACATTCTTCTTTAGGAAGCAAGCATTTACACCTCATAGATTGAATAAACTTTTTGAAGACCGTCAACAAACCGGTCTGGACGTTTGTCGTGTTGCATATTAGATCAAATGTCATAATCCCAGTGAAGTCTGAGAAGCTAAAAGTACATTTCTTTCTGGCCTGTGTATAACTTTGAATGTCTTCAGCCTCATAATCCACGGCTAAAGTATCTGTCCAGGTACATGGGGCTTTAAAGACAACGACTACTTCTTTCCAAATCCCCATTTAAAAAAACAGATTTGGGACGCTGTGTAGAATGCTAATAAAAACAGAATGCAATGATGTGCAAATTACTCATCCCCATATTTATTTGACAGTAGTACGAAGACAACATATCAAATGTTGAAACTGAGAAATGTTATTGAGAAATACATTTTAATTTCGATGCCAGCAATAGTTGGGCAAAGGAGCGTGTTTACCACCGTGTTGCATCACCTCTTCTTCTAACAACACTCTGTAAGCGTTTGGGAACCGAGGAGACCAATTGCTGTAGTTCTGAAAGCGAATACTATTCCCATTCTTGCTTGTTTTATGTCTGCAGCTGCTCAACTGTCCAGGGTCTCCTTTATCGTATACGGACCAACTGTCAAGGTGACGGTGGATCTGGATCTTGTTTATATCGGGTTTCTTCTTCGCATGGTAGAGCTTTAACCTGCATTTTTGGATGCAATGTTGTAAGGGTTCCTGAGCCCATGCGATGATTTTCACTACAGAATTGTGTCTGTTTTTAATGCAGTGCAGCCTGAGGGCCTGAAGATCTCGGCCATCCAATATTGGTTTTCGGCCTTGTCCCTTGCATGCAGAGATTGCTCCGGATTTTCTGAATCTTTTAAATATGTTATGTACAGTAGAAGATGAGATCCCCAAACTCTTTGCGCTATTTGCCCTCGCAATCTTTCATGGAGTGGTGAACCCCTCCCCCTCTCCACTTCTGACAGGCCCATCCTCTTAGCAATGATCTTTGGTTCATATTTGTATACAAGGCTGTATGTAGAAACCTCCACAATTTCACTGCAACTAGAAAACCTGCAGTTATCAAACACACCTTCAAGATTGGCTAGTCTTTGAGATTCCACAGGCACAATTATCAAGGAAAAACAGCTTTTGGCTCTCAAACACCCCAATAATGGACTGCCTCACAAGGTAGTAAAGCATGGTGTTCTGGTACCTATTACACTTGCCGCTAAAAAAAGGTATTGTAATAAGCTAAATACAAGAAGTACAATATGGGCCAGGAGGCATACTGACCTATTTACTGCTACCTTGACAACCATTTTGCATTGTTCCAATCCAAACGTTTGCCACACCCAAGACGTTTGCACCTTGTCCACAATGAATCTGGAATGCAAATCAATCTGAATGTTCTGATTGGTCCAAGACACTGATGGGGTCAGCCTGATTGGTCCCAGAGCCAGAACACACAGTAAAGGAATATATTGAGAAATCAATACTTTGATGATAAAAATCCAATCACTGAGGACATTAGGACTGGACTGGAATTGAATATAACTCAAATTGAAGTATGTAGCACTACAGTGAAATAGTACTATTTAGTGTTACCTGTAGTTTGTAGTCTTATTGTTTTCTATAAATCAATACAGTACCGGTATCATATCTGTACTGTTCACAGACAGCAGTTTATTTGAGACTGCACTTGATAATTAACCAGGAATGCCATTTGAAGATATAGATATGCATGTGTCTGTGTCTTAATTGTGAGTATGTATTATGTTGTAGACCCATGGACACATTCAGTAGATCTGTTTAAATAAATTTGCAGTTAAGCCCAAATCACAACTCCAGATACTATAAGTAGAATACGCCCAAAGACGGCTGTTATGCAATAATACAAAGGGTAGGAACTAGCAGCACTTGCAATATATATCCTAGGAATCAATATAGTGAGTCACATCTTATATCAGGGATCTATTGCTTGGAAACGAAATTCTAAGCTATGTTTGGGGAAATAGCGTACCTCACTATTACCACCGACTGTTCTGTTGATGAATAATTTAAAGAACATTCTAAAGAGAGAAGGATGCCATTCTTGCCGTCTTTATTTCCAAAGTAACCAACACAAGACTACCAGAATAGTATATCCTGTACCTGTAACTACACTGACGATAACCCCGATCCATAAACATACCCAGCCAGAACCAGGACAAGTGTCTTTTAGAGAGTAGCTACACAGACTCTCCAAATGAACAACAAATGGGCCACCTTGCATTAATGAAACGCATCAACACAATAAAAGATGCGGAAACGTGTCCCTGCCCTGCAGAAGACAAATCCCTCACCGGAATCCTGTAAAAAATACATTTGCGCTAACGGTCTTATTAGCATACAAAGCCCTTAATGTGAAAATGATTTCACCTAAACTCACCGTGATCCACACCGTGTCATTCTTTTTGGTGACCTTGGGTTTACATCAACAACACTGCTGCCCGACAATAAGCCAGACGAGGCTTCTCGTCTAGACCTTGTCCCCACAAAGTGTCCCTGCTCCTCAGAGATGCAAATGCAATCAAGTTCCTGAACAGTGATTATCCTCTTCGTCAAAAGTGACCCCCTTCATTACACCACGACTATACTACTGTAACCACAAACAAGTTTAAACAGCATAAAACAATTATTAATAAAGTAAAGCAATTCTAATTGAAATCAAGCTACAGCATAATCAACATGATAATCTGATGTCAAATGCTTGTTAACAGATCAGGATTATTTTCATTGTTCTTAAAATTGAAATAGAAATACCGACCAGAGAACTCCTAGAAAGCGCATGTTATCCATTTATTTTACTGCTTAATGATCCACATTTTTACTCCAAGATGGCCTACATTTATTGCAATGCAAAGTATATTTTACTCATTTGTGTAAGCACAGAACCTTGTCACTCACAATTCTTTAAAAACGATATGGTTAGTGCTAAAACAATGACGTTGTGTCCGAATTCCTTCCTATCTAATTGCTTCTGCCGAAACCCCCAAAATCTGAAATAACTTCCTTCATTTACATTAAGTATCTCCTTGTCTTTGTCCCACGCTCCTTGTGCTACTAGCACGGCATGGGCTCTGTGCTTTGCTCTGCATGTGTGAGTATCCATAGCAACGCCTCAGGTCTCTGCTTGGCTCTATGATGAGAAACACAGGTGGTTCCTTTTCCAAGCTAGGTACTTTTTTATCACTCTTAAACTCCAACAAAACTTAAAGGTTTCAAAATCTAAGTTACCGATATATTAAAAAGCAAGCTCCACCGGTAACCTGGTATGACCAAAACCAGCAGCGGAGTTGCGTCACCTCCAATCCGTTTCAGATCCTTGTTGTGCCCCAGGCACCAGGTCCAGGAGTCACAGAAATGGCATTGCATATTGCCCCCACAGAGACCTGGGAGAGCTGGGGTTTCCTTGATCCATCAAGCTCTAATGATTCCCTCAGGACGGTCGGTTGCAGAGAAGCTTAGCTGAAGTCGTCATTGGAGGGAGCACGTTGTACCGCACACTTATTCCACCACAATTCCTGCCCGAGTGAGCACTGTGGAAACAACCAGTATGGATCTGTGAGGTTGTGAGTACGCCTGTTCATATCTATCTTTCTGCCAATCCTATAGGGAGTCGCTGCGATATGGACACAGCAAGTGCGTAAGTTAAAAGTTATTAAACTGTTTAACAATCCCCATCCTAGACCATGTTAACAGCCTGGATAAAAGGTTTTCTTCCCACACGGCCATGAACGCCTCCTTCAGCAACCCGTACCGTGTGTTTGCGTAGAACTCATATCTGGGTACTGATGGAAACCCCTGACAAAGCCTGTCCATCTTAGAGTTTGGAAATGAACCGAAGAGGTCATTGCGGTGCTAACGGATTACTTTGATGCCACAAATTGGGATGTTTTTGAAAAAAACAACCCCAACCATCACCACCACAACAGAGGGGCCCACACTGGTAAAATGGACGTATGTAACAGAAATCTGCCTCATTTCAAAAACGTTGTATCATGAATTAAGAAGCGACGGTTCGCCTGGTAAGCTTGGGAGCCTCCGCTGTGACGAAGACAAAAGTGTACAGGACGGATCCACCACAGAGGAGAAGCCCCACCGCAGGATTACATCTCTTGACAAGGAAAAGACAAAGAGAGCATGTTTAATTAGTTTAAAGATGAGTAATGGCTGCTCTTCTGACTGGACGGGCGTCAACAAAAAAACTCCTCCCCCTTATCCGTCTCAACATCTGTCTTAAAGTCCCTCCTCCCTTCCTCCGTCGCTGTCATTGGTAGACATGCATGGTCCAAAGAAAGAGACACCGTCTGACACCAGTCCTGGAGGTCCCACAATGCACTACTCCAGAGCAGGGAGGCCTAGGGGTGAGATCCTTCCTGATCCCACCCCGGTCCCACACTGATCCAAAGACACTTGAAAAGGGGTTTTCCTTTTGCTCTGCCCCTCAGCACAGCACACTAAGACGACTCTCACCGAACTCAGCTCACCTACCACGTGTATAGCATTGTATTGTACCGCCACTGTGTTCATCCACTGTAAATTCCCATATCCCATATCCCATTATCTAATGCTTAACACCAAACGTGTGAAGTTGTATATCAACATAGGTACGTTTTTTCCATATTCCGTCAACACAATGTGTTGTCTATCATTAGCAGCAGAACTACTACGAGTATGTAAGAACCTGTTAACCATTCATTTGGATTTGGATCCCTTTGACCTGTGTATAACGGTGCTCTAGTGAACTGGACACAGGGACAACTCAGGTCATTAACTGCCTTTGTGTCTATCTAGGCCATCGTCTTTTGGGACTGCTGCTGTTGGCTTTAAACCCAGTGGCGTCTCGCTTCCCCCACATATCATCGTGGTTCTGTGGCCCAGGGGGGTGCTGGTCCTCCTCTCCATCGGCGTGATGATGTCGAGCCAGAAGCCATGGGGATCGCCGCTGAGGAGGTCGTCGGCCGTTTATTATTGGGTTAGAAGCACATTACAGACTTAGAATCAGCATGATGTTAGTGATGAAAAGATCTGTTTCCTGCTTTAATTGTATCAATGGGGTCCTCATAATTCATAGCTTTTGTTGTTTTCATTTCGATCTTCCCTACAAGCTATTTAATAAATGTCGTACGGCGTGGTTCAATTATGTCAAAATAACAATTCGTTTTTAAGTTTTATGACAATAAGTGATTACTTGAGTTGATTTTTGTTGTAGACGCTGCTGTAGAGACAAAACAGTTGAATCAAATTGCTCTTGTTTTCAAGAATGATCTAAAGGAAAAAAATCTATTGATTTGCCCAGAAGGTAGTCGACTGGTGATACACTGTAATTGCTGGTACCCAGGAACAATGCACACGGGTGCACGCAAAAAAAACACATTCTGCACATCTTAGAGTTAAGTAAAACAACATCAAGAAAACATAGGGAGGGCCCAGCGAACAGTTTGCAATTATTGATTTGCTGTTCATACTTAAATGGCCAGTGTGTGTTTACAGAAACCTTGAGTCCTACGGATAGAAATCCTCACATTTTAATGTAGAAGAGAAACAAGTGTGTAATTTAGCGCCACACCTTCATCATTTCAATAATCTATTAGCATAAATCTCCTACAAGATGGTTGCTGAGTGCGTCGGTGGCTAACTCGTCGACCTCCAAAAGCGCTACTTCTGAGCTCCGCTGGCTGCCTCCTGTCGATCTTTTTTTGTCTAACAGGAAGCTACATGGAATTCTTGATTGATAGAGGGGTCTGCATGTTCTGTATTACAGAAGACAGATCCCCCCCCCCGGGGAGTAATGGAAAACCTTCCCGTAGTGGTGAATCCGAGCTTGGCTTAGCCACAAAGCCTGGGGTCTGTAGTCTGAGCGGGTCCCATTGCCCTGACACAACAAGGCCAAGAGATTGAGAAGGTCAGGTAAGCATAGTGCCGCCCGTGAATGTAGTGGTTGGATCTGCTGCCAGGGCTACCAGGCTTTTGTTCAAACAATGTGTCACATCCCCCGTTTCAAAGAGCCTTAACAAGCTAAAATCTGTTTCGTATTAGTCTCCTTGCCATTGGCGAGGCCTTTGTTGGTGAATTTTCAGTGACATGTTTCCTAATATTTATATGATACACTCCGTGTTAATAAAGTTCGGGTAACTCATTTCCGGTTTACATTCAGTAGAATATGTTTTCAAAGGAGTAGTTACATACTTTAAATTGACGCTGGGTAATAATACGAACAAAGACATAACTGACAATATAAATAATTTATGTTGGTAAATGTAGCTTGCTAAGATACACCACCGGCAGGAGAGCGGCAGTGTAATCAGTGACATGAAATGTACCTTACCGTTTAGCAGGGCACACGGAACGAAATGTGTACTTCCTGAAATGCTGATATTTTCTGTCTGCAAGGTAACACGACTGAGCTTTCTATCTAAAGTTAGAAAGTAAATTAAGCTTCACCGAGGCCAACTTGAAATACATTTTGAAATAATTCCAAACCAGCCCATAGACAATTCATGTGTTTAGGTCTCTCTACGTCCTTCACCTCTCTGACCTCCCACTAGATTTACTTCACAATGCAACCGGAATAATTCCCCCACCACAAAAACAAGAACTACACTTGTACCTGTAGCTAGGCTACAAAAACGGCGGCGTTCAAATCCTGCCTCAAATGAACCCTTCATCCACCTCGGCTTCATAGTAAAGCCGCTGGCCTGACACAAATATTTAGCCCTGCCACTCTCCTGATATTGGATATGTCACCCTCCATTGCCTGTGCCGTGGGCCAATGTCAAACTCATTTTGCCCACGGTTATTTTCAGTACAGCAGGCCACACAATGGCTTTGCACTGGATGAGGCTTTCCATGAGAGGAATACTGAGCGGGGTAGACACTGGGGCCCTTAAGACACAAATGTGTGTTTCAGACGAGGAAAAGACAATGTGGGGCTCCAAGAAAAAGAGGCCCAGTTCACACGTTTCCTTCCAACACTCACTTATGCCTCTTGCATTTCTGTACCCATTTTAAATACACCATGCTATTAACCGGGTCACTAATGTTCATGGCTATGTCCATGACAGATTGATTCAGTGCCTGAAGCAATACTGTACCTTTTATTGATTATTTCATGGTACTCCAAACATCGGGGAAAGCCATTGCCGTCAACAGAGTTAGCCGAGGTACTAAAATCTTCAAATGTTTGAGGTCAACGAATAATCCCTTCATGAGCAGAGTAAAGTATTTAATTGCTGGTCAAGAACTTTTTCTTTGGTCCATTTTTGTTCCTCCAGGAAATACAGTACAACGCAGAGGTGAGAGGAACCATTCCTTCCATCTTCGTACAAGGCCCGTTACCGGGAATCCAATATGAACGAACTTTCCTTCGCTGTGTTTATGTGTAATTTTACGTTCAACGGTGAGTTCCGGCAAAACAGAGGCCGAAACCCAAGCATCCACACATTGAAGGAGAAGCGGTATTGAACCCTAATTTGTCATTTCTCCACCAAATGCACCCATTAGAGGAAATGGATAGCTATTTAATTGTCTGCTGCCGGTTATCCCTCACTGAGCCAGCTGACAGGAGTGTCAGTATCAACTGAAACCTTGTTGGATTGCTTCCTCTCAAGGTTATTTTGGTTTGACACCGAATTTCATTTCTCAGGTTTTTCAAGCTCTCTCTTTCTCTTTCACACACACTCTCGCTCTGTCTGTCTCTTTCTTTCTCTTAGGATTATATTTAGAAAGCTATAAATCATGTCAGTATCATAATAGCTTCCCTAAGGACGCTTGTCTCTTTGGGCGACTAAAAGGTAGTTTATGCCCCTTGATGTGTGTCTGTTGCTAAGCATGTTTGTCTTCTTTGGCCGACAAGTTTGAAGACGTCCACTTCTTTATGAATAACTCCCCTTGCCAATCAAATGTTCAGATGGACAACGGCAGTGAACAATGGAATTGATAATCATGTATCGGCCAGTTACTTTCAATGCAATTGGATAACTAGCACATGCGTTGATGTGTTATGTGCTATGCCTCTGACATGTGAATAAACATGTCAGAACAAAACAGACAAACCTGTAAAAATGATTTATGAACTTAAGACAAAATGTAGATATCTGTCGTTATTCCCCTTTAAATGTTCCAATAAAGCATATATTAAAACCCTGTCATGCAGAGCTCATGTGTTTGTGAAGCTGTGAATGCAGTCATAACCAGCCAGCAGTCTCTTAATCACAGGCCCGTATTCTTTATTTGTCCCAATAACTGTGACCCGGGGAGCGTGGTTCTCTCCCCGACACATGGAACCAACGAATAGTTCACCGAGCCACCTGATCTGGACAAGGAAATGACGTTTAGTGGCTTGATTAATGGGAGGATGTGGCACTAACAGGGGGTACTAAAACATGTCATTTTAATCATTGCAACCGTTTGTGGGAGAGTTGGACATAATTGAATTACCATTTTCGACTATCCAGCCGCAGTGCGTAAAACACCTGAAGCCCTAGAGCCGTACTCGGCAAAGATGCAACAGACAAAGGAAAGCGAGCGGGTAGGAGAGGATGAGAGAAGGGGATGAGGAGATGGGACAAAAAAAGACGAAAAGGGCAGAAACGGAGTGAAAAAAAAGGGGCTTGAATTAAACATTATCAGTCAGGCTGCGTTTAACAAGGACTGGATGGGTAAGGACGATAATTATGTAGACCGAACATAGACTTAGGCCTGTGAATGACACATGTTTATTGTCCTTTAAGCTACCAGGTATGTTACTATGTGTGGGTTCAAGTGCCTATTGGTTTGTCTGTACCTCTGTTGACCAAAAATCCTAAAAAGGATAGTAAAACAGGGAAAAGCTTAAGAATGGGACCAAAGCTACAAATGGGTTAGGGTTAGGTTTTTGGTGTTAGGTGCAATGTTAGGGTTTCGACCAGACAATGCTACACAACTTGAAGAAACCTAGACAAAATACACTAGATGGACAAAGAGATTCTCCTGGCATACGCCAAACCCAGACTCATCCATCAGACTGCCAGATAGAGGAGCGTGATTCGTCACTCCACAGAACACATTTCCACTGCTCCACAGTCCAGTGGTGCCGTGCTTCACACCAGTCCATCCAACGCTTGGCATTGTGCTTGGTAATGTATAGCTTGCATACAGCTGCTCCACCATGGAGACCCACGCCATGAAGCTCCCGGCGCACAGTTTTAGTGCTGATGTTAACGCCAGAGGAGGTTAAGAACTCTGCAGTTATTGAGTCAGCAGAGAGTTGGAGACTTCTACGCACTAAGTGCCTCAGCCCTCGGCGACCCAGTTCTGTAGCTTCTGTGGCAGAGTTGCTGTGGTTCCTGAACGCTTCAACTTCGCAATAATACCGATAATAATGTTTGTAAAGGCATGCCATTTTATACACCTGTGGCCGTCGGACTGAATGAAAAACCTGAATTCAATGATTAAGAGGAGTGGTCCAATAATGTTGTTGATATGGTGTAGGTGAATGTCAATTCGTAACCCCTCAAAACATGTGAACCCAATGAAATGCCTTGCTTTGGCAGAGGTCCAAAGGTGCTCATTAAATATGGTCTTGGCTACAAGTGATTGTTTCCAGTGTTGCCAGAGGGGGGGCGGTTTCCTGGACATTTGAGCTATTTGTAATGACAATGAGGGTGAAAAACAAATGTTGGGCGGGTTTATTTATAGAGACACTGTACACTACTGTTAAATATGTTGGGATCACTTAGAAACAGCTTATTTTTATAGGCGTACAGGTGTATGGAATATTTATAAGCATACCAGACCACCATGTGTCTGCTAATCAGGTTTGTAATTTTAAAAAGCTAATTGGTCATTAGAAATCCACTGTGCGATAATGTGGGCACCACTCAAAACCGTCCTTCTTGAGACTAGTTCAGTGTCTTTAGCAACAACGTTTGTGGGTACGATTATAGACAGAAAATGATATTCTTGTGCTCAGAAATGAAGAGACATTACCATAAAACTATAGATCTTGTACAACAATGTGTAGTACTCCCATCACAGAACAAACAGTGCAAACTGGCTCTAACCAGAAGTAGAAAGAGGAGTGGGAGGTCCCAGGGCACAACTAAGCAAGAGGACAAATACATTAGTGTCTAGTACCCGCAGAGCACCAGTCTCAACGCCCGCAGTGAAGAGGTGACTCCTGGTTGCCGGCCTTCTAGCCAGAGTTGTAAAAAAATAGCTATATATCAGACTGGCCAATAAAAATAATAAGATAAAGATGGGCAATGAGCAACACTCTGTCTAGATCTCCAGCATCCCCATGTCGAATATTTCTTTTTTGCCTCTTAATTTCTGCAATATTTCAAACTTGTATAGGGACTAGCAACTCTCAGGGCAAGATGTTCTATCCAGTTCAAAAACAGCATTGCACCAGACTAACAATACTATCAACAAGCGGGTGAGGGGAGGTTTCTTAAAATAGAAACATCCAATAGGAAGCTTAGTGCTCTGAGCCCGATCTAGCAAGACTACAGATAGGACGTAACTCAGAAATGTATGTTTTTGTTCATGTATATGTAGAGTGGCAAAGGTACTCGAGGTCCGGAGTTGGAAACCAGTGTTCAAGACTTTCAATCAAGTGAGGTCATGGGTAATATACCGACATTGGAAAAAAATATTTGTTCATAAACCGCTGCACAGAAATGGCTTTCTGTCTAAGCACCATTGTATTTGTCACAAGTAATTAATTTCTGTACCATAAAAATGTAAGCTGGCGTGATGGAATTGGTAGGTTCATTAACCCTCTAGTCCAGGCTTTCAGGGTACTTTACACAGTAATGGCAGTTGGCCACCTCAGCCACCGTAAGCAGATATGCCTCGGTATGAAATGGTTTCTTTTGAGGTGACTGCTTCGCTGGGGGGCAAAACAGAGGTTTGAACACAAAAACAGTTGACATAAATAAAATGCTTTTGCCTGTTAGGCTTTGAAATACTTTAGGTCACCCTCACCATGTATTCCACCGACAGGAAAACCCAACCAAGTCCTCTTCTTTCTCTCCTGGCCCCAACCTGTCCTCCACTAGGACCCCTCAACGCCTCCGCCACAACCCCGGATTCTTCTGAAACAAAATCAACAATTCTAATTGACATTTCATAGACTATTGCCTAGGGAACAATGACAAGCTCATATATGTAAAGCTCAGACAGAATGACCTGATCTACATAAATAACTACTCAGTATTATTCGCAGGGTTAGTCTGCCAGAGTGCTGTGCCCTTACCATTGTATTCCTTCCCTCCTTGCTCAAGACCACCGCAGCATTCTGGGATGTTACTCACAAAGTGGATGCAGCTTTTCAAGGGAAATGGCCTCCGGATGACTGGCCCGGTTTGACGTGTGCGTGAGTGAGCGGTAGCATAAAGGGTACCGTCCTCTTCTGTGCGGGCGTGGCGGCCTCCATTCTGAAGAGGCATCTTGACACTCCGGTTTTGCTTTTGTAAGGGAGACATCAAGGCCCCTTTTTTTGCACGGGCAATTAGACCCAACGGAGGCCAGTCTTCTCACCTGTCATGGCGCGAGCCCTAGGCATCTCCAGCGAGCGCTTAGAATGTGTCCCCGCTGCCCAAGTTCTGCTGGAGGGCAGCGCAGACTGCCTCTGTGATCCGCGGTTGCCCGTGACAATATTCATTGTTTCCCCTCATCGTAGCCAGATGGATACCGTCAGCGCCGCGGTGACTGAGCAGAAATACTCTGAAGTTGTCATTTCGCGAAAAAGATCACCGCTGGTTGTTGTTGTTGAGTCCCACTTGATTATGCTGAGGCCGTTTGCTTACAGCCAATCAGCGGTGATGTATTTTGTTTCATTTGAGACAGGTTTTTCACGTCGACTGCTTGTGATGTGCTCATTCAACCAGAATTCATCAAAGTTAAATTACTCACATGCTGCAAATCAAATGAGACAATGGAGACGAATCAGATAATCATTTGTGATTCGCGGTGTGCCTCGGTGGTTAAAACCCATACCTCATTATTCAGCTTGAAATGTGAGATCTTAGTCGTATAGTGTGAAGGTTGTTACATTCGGTGTTTGATCACACAAATATTATCCAGCCTTGTCTGGGGAATTAAATGAATAATTCCTAAAGATAAATAAAATGTGAATAAAAAGTATGTATTTTTGACAAGCTGTTGGTTTATTCCAGATCTCCTAGGGTTTTTCTTGGGATCTTTAGTCTTCTACCATGTCCTGGCTAATTGGATAATGTTGTCCAGCAATGATCTGGCCTTCATTGACCCCATTTATTATCATCTACATCATTTTTTACTTAGTTTTGTTTTCTTTTTACTGATCAATACATTATGTCCTTGTCTGCTGCATCAGAAAATCAGAAAATACAGCATAATACCAGTCAATTTCAATAGACCTCTGTGGAGCATAATTGAGTTTTTTTTTATATTACCTTTATTTATACAGAGAAATGTAATGAGAACAAGGTCTCTCTTACAGCAACGACCTGTATTACAATGACAAAAACACACACAAAAATAAGCCATAAAATAAGAAAGAACAGTCATAGTTGACCGTAAAAAATAAGAAAGAACAGTCACAGTTGACCGTAAACAATATGAAAGAACAGTCACAGTTGACCGGAAACAATATGAAAGAACAGTCACAGTTGACAGGAAACAATATGAAATAACAGTCACAGTTGACCGGATACAGAATGAAAGAACAGTCACAGTTGACCGGAAACAATATGAAAGAACAGGCACCGTTGATCAGATAATTCATAAAATTGTTTTGTCTTGTAGGCAGTAAAAGCTTTAACTTAAGATCATTCTGAAAGGCATTCTATGAATGTTGGGCAAAATATTAATCTGCAGTTTTACCCAGTTCAGAATAAGCCTTCAGTAGTTCCAGTACTAGGAAATCTTGAGTTTAGTTACTGTTGTTCGTCCAACTAACTTTTCGTATGCCACTCTTATATAATAACATCAAGCAACACCTGGCGCCTCTAGAACTCAGGATGTCCCAACCAACTAAAGAGTAGAAAAGAAACGTACAAATGTACACCAGTGATAAAATGCAGGGCTGAATGACTGCTTTCAGATATGCGTGTACAGTTGCTAACCCTAACCCAATCTAACTCTCCAGTGTAATTTAAGAGCCTAACTGTGGTCCTTTGTTGCGGAGCCTTCTAGCAACCAGGGCCGTAATCAACCTGTCGTTTATGCCGGGTACATCCCCAGCACAACACACAGTGGAAACCTAGCATTTCCAACCACTGCTTTTACCGCCTCTACCCATCTTGGTGTAAATATAACAATTTTGCCTGCAACTTCAGATAAGACATCCATCCCCAGGTAAATCATTGATGCCTCAACTGTATTTCCGTCCCCACCCGTTGCCCCTGGTAATACCTGTGGGAACAATTGTCATTATGCTTTACGAGTGTCATTCAAACCATAAATCGTGAACTGTGGTCTCTCAACCTTTCCAAATCCTTTACAGTTTTAGCCAACCATGATAGAAAACCGCTAAACAGACTAATGAATAGAAGTGGCATTAGAAGACAATCAGAAGGTAAAACATGTGCAAAGATGTATGCTGTTTAGCCCCTAAACCCCAAAATGTTCCTTATCCAAAAACATGGCAGTGTTGAAACAAGTGAACGCTTTGCCATTGAGACGTAGTGTAACAATTTGGTAAACATTTCTTTCGGCAAAATAACAATAATTTTTCTACTGTCGGTGATAATCCACAGTGTTAGTTGGACATTTGGACTTGATGTCCATTTTCTGAAATTACAGCCTTTTGTCATTTTTGCAACGCAATTGCATTTGAAAATAAGTTAATGGATAATTGAATATGAATTAAATAATTAAACACACGTATATGCAGATAAAAGTTCCACTATGATTATATCTGAATCACCTCGCTCTATCACAGGAATCACATGCGTATTTAAAATGCTAGATTTTCAGAATGATTATATCAGCAGTTCTGTTGCATTTAAGATCAACAAATCCCAGCACTATTGGTCCTTAGTGACTTACAAAGATGTTGAGTGCCAACATAAGAGAAGTGTTGTTTACCTGACCTAACCTTAATCCAGTCCCTAATGACAATACTGTAATGCCTAATCTTAACCCTAAATGAACCTTAACTGTTAACTGCAAATGTTTTTGGTAACAAGGCATTTTTCATTTTGAAACAAATTACATAATGAACCAATACAATAGCGAAACGTTAATGAGCAGCGTAATAGCATGTAATTAAAAACCAATAGCTCTGGGGATAAGTTGATAGCCAACGTAATTGATTAATATGTTCATACTGAATGTAACTGCGCCTTAAAATAACCCAGGCAAAAGCAATTCCCGTGAAGTACGGTTGGTAAATATCTGTGAGCTGTTTCAATGTAAAAACTCTTAGATTAACTGAAATCTAATTTTGAACTGGTCTAACAATTTTGTTTTTGTTTCATACATTTATTTTGACATAAAATGAAAATTGATTGCCTTATCGCTAAACAATTGAGCCACAGTGCGATTAAGGAAATATAAACCCACATACATATATAATAATGTAAATTGATACATTTAAGCGTATATTCTGCTGTGATTCCTGTTCATTTTTTCTGCTTTCTCCTGGGTCAGATCAAGCATAACGTTAATTTGTAAGTCATTATTCAGCCCAAGCGGATGTTGTGTCTCCAGGGTATGTATCCAAAAACATTTGTCCTTTCAACTATATGACAATGTCAAATACTTTATGACATGTCAAAAGTAGGTTTACCCCTACAAGGAATTTTCTATGGTGTTAGTGGTACTTTAAAACAGAATACCCTGCAATTCCATGCAGTTATGATGCAGTTATTCCATGCAGTTATGATGTATTATTCTATATGGAAGGAAATGTGTGACTTTCAAATATTTTATTGCTAAACTTTAAATACTAAAACACGGGTGTGTAGTAACATCTGTAGCTGCACGTGCAAGATGCAGTAAAGTGCCATTGTAAATACCCATTTGCTTTAATTGTCTAATAACTGATTCCAAGAACCTTTTAATCATGTAGATGGATTGTCATTTCTATGTAAAAACGATTCTACTACAATAACAACTGTTAAATAGTCATTTGGGACTCTTGATATGGAGTACTGGCACACCGGCTGTATGATCTGTGGCATTTTGTGGTTGTTTAGGTTATTTGGAGCTGTTTTGGTTTCACCGTTCGGGACTCTTCAGGCTCTTTTGGGTACTTAATTGGGGCTGTAAGTGGGATGTTTTGGTTGCTTTGAGCGATCAGTCGAACCTGACCAGAAATGTGTATGATTACAGTACATTAGTTGTCCACCAAATTGGTGCCTATTAGAGATGAAACGGTAGGAAAACTTCATACGGTTATCAGTGTTGTTAAAATGTGCTGGAAGTGTTCCAATAATGATACACACATTCAAATCATTTTACCAAGTTTTATATCGAAAACGTCCAAACTAACAAATACAATCAGCAGAACTATGCACTTTTTGTGTGCATTATCATTACAATAATAAACATTAAAGATGGCACCATGTGGTGAATAGTTTCCCTAATGAAGGTTTTAATGAACACAACCTGAACTAAGCAAAGCAGATGTGCATATAAATGCCACAGAAGTGAAGCAATGTGCATGTTAGAACAATAAGAAATCCAATGAGAAAGTGCTGACAATAAAAGAACAACACAAAATATTTAAACAAACCAAATGAACAGCACTGATTGTACGTTCGTTCTCTCCTTCATAGAGAAATGCTTCTGGCCAAACATGTGGTTTGTATGCGTCTTCTTTCGCTTGTTATTGAAATGTAAAAACGTCCCCTTATTTACTTTGTCCTCTTTAGCTGACCTTCCCTTTGATATGATAATACTAACCATCGGGAAAGTTACTGTGGTTTATCTTGAAAGCGGTAACCGTTTCATTCCTACTGCCCATTGAGCAGGGTGAGACAACACTTTGGGTCTTCTCTCAGTGTGCTCCGTCCAATCGGGTCATCACACCACCCCAATTACGAAGTAACAGTCAAAATCACATTTTGGTTTCACAGCTTTGTAATAATACTGTACCTTCTAGGCACATTAGTGATGTACATGACTGAGGTAAGAGTGAGGTAGGAGTGAGACATATTTCAACATTCAATATTTATCTGCGAGCAATGCACGGAGGCTGGGCCAGACTACGAGCCATTAATCTTCCCTTATCACTCAGTCTTTCCTGGGATTCAGAGAGAAAGAGAGAGAGCTGTGCCTCAGGAAGGAAGGCTCAGTATGGACTATTATCTGAGCCGGTAATGGATCACTGCAACAGCAGACCTGTCATTGTCAATGTTTGGCTCTGACATTTCATGTAAAGTTCCTCTCCCTTGTGAAGCATCATTCGCCAAATTGGTTGTCACTGTCTGTGGTGACCACACAGCTCTTTATGCTGCATACTACCTTGCTCTATTCCTTTTTTAATTCTCATTTTACAACAACACCATATGCATGTAGAGAACGAACCCATAAGTGGTAATGTCGGAGGAGTTAGGGAGAAGATTAATGGTATTATTTGGAATGAAAGTCTTTGATGTGACAATGTAATTGACGCATTGTGTTGTAGTGGTGTTATTGCAGAAGGGTAAAGATTTTTCCTCAGGCGCCAAAAGTGTGTTTGACCTGTCGTTATGTTAAGAGAAGTAGATGAAGAGCACGGAAACGAGATACACACCCGTCAGTAGACGAGATCGACTGTGTTTGCCAGGTTGTCACTGCAGAGCAGGGAAAAGACACAGATGTGTCTTTGGTGAGAGGGTTAGAAGTGGCTTCATAGGCGCAACAGACAGTGATGAACATTTAAGAAATCGTTTGTAATATTCATGGGGTGAAAAGTACACTGCTACAAAAATCTAAAGAGAAGACTTGTAATCATCACATTATAACAAGTCAATTAAACTTCAGGGATATCAATCTGTCCGAATAGTAAGCATAAGCAATTGTTATGGTGCAAATAAAGGGAATGGTTTTGGCGGTGCTAGCCAATGACAATAGCAGACCCTTTAAGACTGATTCTTCTCCAGTATTGTGTTTTGCCAGTGTCCTTGTCACTACTGGTAGCATGAGATGGGACCTGCAGCTCATTCAGGTTACACAGGTAATCCAGATCCTCCAGGATGGCACATTTCTACGTGCCGTCGTAAGAAGGTTTGCTGTGTCTCCCAGTACAGTGTCTCGAGCATGGAGGAGATACCAGGAGACGGGCCATTACAAGAAGAGCTTGACAGGGTTGTAAAAGGGCATCAACCCAGCAGCAGGACCGGTATCTGCTCCTCTATGCAGTGCCAGATCCCTACAAAATGACCTCCAGCGAGCTAATGGTGTGCATGTTTCTGACCAAACTGTCAGAAACAGACTCCACAAAGCTGTCATGTGGGCCCAACGTCCTCTAGTGGGAGGTTGTACTATGGTTATACTATGACCGTGAAAGCACCATGAGCTTAGATATATTACTAAGAGCTGAGAAGAGATGTGGACAGAAACTGTATATACATTTCTAAACATGCCTGTGTTACTTATATAGCATAACTAAGTGTGTAAATGCTATCATACCACGTCAAGCTCCAATATGAGCACTTGAACAAAGGAAAGGAAGCAGGAATTATTTTACACTAACGCCCAAAGGACTCAGCTCGGCTCTATATTAACAGCTTTTCTAAGTGTATCTGCCAGTCTGGAACCAGTTCAAGGACATCAAATCGAAATAAAAAATCTTCATCTTCCCCAAACCATACCTGAGAGGTGGACCTGTTGGCACCGCTATCTAAAAGTCCCAGAATCACCTGGCACTTCCTCCGAATCACAGTGGGATCTGAGGCAGGAATTAAAGGTTGAGTTCAAATTATTTCAAGATGACATTTATTCAGCAGCACTCAGAAATACCTCCAGCTCTGAAGAGCGTGATGGGTGCTAGAAACAACCCAAAATACACAACCCAAAATATTTCCTCTCAACGTCACAAACGGCCATATGATTTTACCCTGCTGATATACAAAGAAGACCGGTACATTTTGAAGCTGATATTAAGAAAGGATGTGTGTATATGTTCCAGACACATAAAACAATCAAACAGAAAGCAATAACACATTTCAATTTAAAGTCATTGGACACATTACTCTATTGCATATAGTGGTGGTGTCTCAGTTCCTGCCAAACCAATTAACTGGATATTTCTTATCCTATCCAGCACTAGCTAATGCATTTGGTAACTGATCATTTAAGACTTAGTGATATTGTTAGCTTGTGCGCCTCAATCCATCGCCAGAAGACCCCTGGAGACAAATCACCTTCCCACTAAGACCCTGTATACAGCTTTCGATTCAGATGAGTTACTTCTCGGCTAAAGCATCAACGGGATCCTTTGGGGGGATCCACAGCAGTGAATTCAGATATTGTTGTTGTTATATTGCAATTTCTCAGGTCAAATATCATGGCCCATAAACACTACACTGCTCTCACATCATTGGTCCAATGTTGAAACTCTCCTCGCTTCCCAGCAGATTAAAGTTTGTATTCATTAGTTAACCAGAGCAATATACTGACGTGATCGTTTTCCAGCTTGCTTGGTCTACACCCAGTCTGCACAGATTTGGCACGGAGCCGGATGCCGAAACAGACAAATGGGTTATTTATTTTTTAAATTTCTGTTAGTTTATGAAAGAAATCACACGTTAAAGCGCATCCCCAAAAATGTTATTATCTTTTAGGTGGCCTATGGGGACTATCATTTATATAAATACTAGATAATTTGTGGAATGAATTGCCATTAAAACAAACTAAGTGGGACATGCTTTATTATAAAAGACATTGCAGCAGAGGAGTTGATTTAGCACATTCACACACGGTCCTTACTTTTGGGATTTAAAGTGTGCATAGTACAATGTGTACTTATAGTACATCCTACTGCAGGGTTAGGGTTAGTGGTTAAAAAGTTTGCTTTAGGTTTAAATCCTGAAACAGCCTTCCGTTTGGATTGGCATCCATTTTGTTCTGGATATTCCTAAACAGAATTCCTAATGAGGCTCCTGACCTAGAAGGTCATCTGACAACCATGGTCTCCTGTGATGTTGTTGCTTTGACTGTGTTCCTGGCGGTTTCATTGTTGTTCTGGAGATGCTGACTACCAGCCTGTTGCACCACTTTTTGAGCTGACAGGCCAATTTTGCTTTGCCATATATGATGTCCCAGAAATGGGATTTGGTCAAAGTCTCCCACCGGTTTCGATAAGTATAAATCAAGGAAATGTCTCACTGTGAGCTTCGGTGCAATTAATTCCGGTCGGAGCTGATAAAAAGCTTTTGACTGGAAAACATACTTCAAATGACACTTAACACAGTTGGAGGTATTCTTTTGAATCTAGCAATTTAAAACATTCATACAACGAGTTTGGAAATTGTTGAGACCCCTTCATCTTATCCACATTTTGTTATAGACAAAATATGTGCACAATATCCCACAATCCAGACACAGTACCCCACAATCCAGACACAATATCACACAATCCAGACACAATACCCCACAATCCAGACACAATATCCCACAATCCAGACACAATACCCCACAATCCAGACACAATACCCCACAATAACAAAATTTTAGAAATGTGTGCCAATTTCTTTCATACAAAAAATTTATTTATCTGATGTACAAAAATATTCAGACCCTTCAGTGCTTAGAAGAAGGGCCTTTGGCAGCGAACCCTGCTCTGTTGTCGTGGATATGCTTCTATCAGCGGTGTACATTTGTATTCGGGCAGATTCTTTCATCCTTATTTGTAGATCCACTCAAACCCTGTCAGATTGGATGGAGAGACGGTGAACTGGAATCTTCATTTCTCCCCAAAGGTGATCAATAGTGTTTAAGTCCAGGATTTGACTAGGCCTCTCAAGGATGTTTACAGATTTGTTTCGAAGCCATGCCAGCAGTGTCTTGGCTGTGTGCTTTGCGTTGTTGTTGTGGGAAAAGATGACCCTTTCTTGTTGGAATTTTGCTCTGCTCATGGCATGTCATGTGTCTTTTACTCAGGAGTGGCCCTTGAGTTCTCGGTCATCTTCCTGACCGAGGCCCTTCATGTCTGGTTAATTCCTGGACAGCCAGCTTTTTCTTCCAAACTTCTTTAATTTCACAATGATGGAGTCCACTTTGCTCCTGGGAACTTTCAATGCTTTAGGACTTTCTTATTCCATTCTCCATAGTGTTGTCTCGACACAATTCCCAGAGATCTACAGAGAGTTTCTCAGACACTCAAGGATGATTTAAAGGACACAAACAAATCTCAATTCCAAATCATCCATGGTTTGTCTATATAAAAACGATTCCATGTTAGCATGTTTTTATCACATGGCAAAAAAGGCCTTGTCAGTCAGAATTTCTCCTCGCCCTGGTGCAAGACTTTGACAGATGGTCACTTTGGCAATCAATAGCTTGCTGAAATAACTCAGGTAAAATAAATACCTATCCAAACTCTCCTACTTTTGTTCTCCAATTATTTTCTAATGTAAACACAATTAAATAAGTTAATTCGGAATTCTGGAAGTCTCCCTGCTGGTTACCATTCATTCTGGCTGCTTTGCTACATTTCCCTAACAGATTTGTTACTTCAGGGTAAACGTCTTTGTGAAACAAATACACCCTCAGTATCTGGAACCAGTTTTGATGTCACTTTGTATTGCATATGTATTTACTGATAATATAGCTTTTTTTCTGTCTTTCTCGAGCAGAAGGAACATACTTCATCTGTTTTTGCCTTGGCATCCACTCATAAATTACTTATAGTTATGCCACATTTCTACAATTTTAACAGGTTTTAGCAAAGTTTGATCGTCTGGTTAATTTCTTTAGATATTTATAAGTCTGGAGCTTTGTCCATGACATCAACTCTTAATACCTCAGTCAGCCTACGGGTCCTTCCAGTGATGCATTTTTAACAGCAAACCCGACTGTAAAAGGTATCATTTCCTATAACTATGACAAGATTTACTTCCCCTTCAAAGTTCTTCACTGTCAGCCGCTACAGCTTTATGGGAACAAGATGTAGATGAAGACTTTACGAACAACTCATTCCTTTTGTCCTGTGGCATACACCGCACCAGCTTAACTGAATTCCCAGTCAGATTTATCCCGATGTTGACATCTGCAAAAGGTGTCGGAAGCTCCTGCCTACCCCTGCTCATTGTGAATGTTGGTCGGCCATCTTTCATAATGTCTCCAGAAGCACCACAGGTACCCTTTGAGCATATTGTCATATACTTACTCTGAGTAATAGTTATGTTACTGCCAAAATATACTTTTAACTTTCTAGTCATTTTGAGTTTGTTGGCAAGGCCGTTAATCCAACTATGGATGTCATTCCCCTCCTCCTTCTAATGTAGTTTGGACTAGTACTTGGGAAAAGATAATATGGTTACCCTGCCAAAATCAGCATTTCTAAAAGTTACAATGAGATGCTACAATTCCTCTTAATCCACAGTAAATATCTAGATCCACTTTTGAATTGACTTTATTTGTCTGTGTTAGTTTTAGGTGTTATGCCCCAAAATTGGAATATGAATTAATTAATCTTGAGGACCATCTGTTTTTTTGTTTTGCTTTCCTTTTTATTTGTGTTTAATGGGTCTTGTTATTAAATTATTAAGCACATTCCTATGAATGGGCTTATATATTTTTGACTTTCTCCAAAACTATGTTCATATAGATACTTAAATGTATAACATCCCATATATAGTCTACAGTGCTAAAATTTAAAAAAGCATTATTGAATTGCTGGGAGGCTATGGAATTATTTGTTATAACTACAGGCTGCAATTGTTACTGCACACAATACAAACAAAATATGAATACAATATTTGTAAATCACAGTTAAACACCTTCCAACTTAACGGTGTAGATTACTTTTCATGTATTAGGAAAATGATGTATATGCTTATAGCTTATATCATTTTTACTTGATCTGCCATTGTTTTTTTTTAAAAGGTTACACTGATTATTCGATTTTTGAACCTTTTTTTGCAGATATTGCCATTGACTGATTGGGGCTTCTACTATTTTTATGTAGTTGACTGAGTGGGGCTTCCACTATTTTCACGTAGTTTATTGGGTGGTGTTTCCACTATCTTCATGTGGTTGATTGGGTGGCGTTTCCACTATTTTCATGCAGTTGACTGGATGGTGTTTCGACTATTTTCATGTAGTTGATTAGGTGGAGTTTTTACTGTCAAGGCTTATTTCTCAGAAATTCTGCTACGATTGACACTTCATCAAGAAGACATGTCTGGAATAAAATCCACCATATTAAAAATGCTCCCCCTTCAATCCATTTGACAGTTCAATTTCCTAAGCAAAGGACTCTATCTAGCATTTAAATCTCACAAGGTCACCTGTGGTGCACAGAAGAAAGAGGCACCCCGCTAGATAATAATCTGCAATATATTGCTCATTTTATGCTCCTACCTCTGCTGTCCTGGCTCTGTGCCGCAGATCAACATGTCAGCAAGGTCACCATTATCAGTATTTACCTAAAGAGCCTGTTGAGCAGCTGTTATTGATTGACGGCCTGGAGAGTAGCGCCTGGTACAAACAAAAGCACTGGAACAGCAGTCGGTATTGCTGTATGTAAGCAATAACTGCTGTGATGGTAACAGCGGCTGCAGCCAGGTGGATTTGGGAAGAGTACATTGACAATTGGAGTGGAATATTATGGGGTGTCTTTCTGAACTGTTAGCCCGTGTCGCCATAACGAAGCGCTGTGTCAGTGTTCCGATGTCTAGTCATTCTGGTCAGCAGCATTGGGACCCAATATGGCATCAATCTGTAGGCGGTGTAAGTGGAGAGTTATTTAGGCTGGAGAAAGTTCAAACGAGAACCAATGACTTCTGATCTGGAGACTGCATTAATCCCATGTCCTCTATTGGTCACATATCAAGAAATGATCAAATCATCAGATCATCTTTCTGAATAAACCATTGTCATCCCAATTGAAGTTGACATTGACTGCTTTCTGAGTCATTCAGCTTGAATTAATGACTCCCAGATGACATTTTGATGCACAAGGAGATCCGGTGCTGTTATAGATAAACAGATTACAGTATCTATTTGTTGTCCTCTTCCGGAGCAAATTTCGATCTCAAAGGGAAATTATTGTCTGATGTTTTCTTTTCAAATATCTCTCTCTGGTCGTTCTGCATATATAAACGAAATGATTTCCGGGGCAGTGTAAAATGGATGTTTATACTCTGTCGACACGCACTTTATACTTTATATTCATACACAGTGTTGTCATGGTTGTTGATGATGACGCTGTTAGGCATGATGTACTCAGATGTTTCACTAAATTGACTGGTCCATCAATAAAATGAGAGGCAAAGATTTTCGGTTGTGCAAAGGTTAATAATAATACAAAATAATATATTATAACCGAATCAATTCAATACATGGGATATTGTAATACGTTAAGCTGTGAATGTTTAAATACATTTTGTCACATAGAATTCTTAAAGGACTGTTATTTTTTTTATTAATTGTTCAGTGGAATAAGAAAATCTAGGCAGCATTCACACAGTCATCTGCATGCATATTATATTCCCAGACTAGGGTGTAGATGAACTGCTGTTAAGCAATCTAACCTAATTTAAAACATTACACCCATAGGCAGCGCATGAGGCAGGGGAGGGCAGATGGTGTACAAAACCATCAATGGTGCTAAATATGCCAATGATTCAAATGCTCTTTAGGTAGACGCTGCTCATCTTCCCCTTGATTCAAATGTCTGCTGCCAAACCTCCCCTTACTTGGTTCCCATAACAATGTATCATATTACTGTGCCTCTCCAGCTCACTGACGAACAGCAGAAACAAAAGCTATTTCAACCAAAGTTCCAAAAAGTGACCTGGCTCATTTAAGATGTAGGCTTCCACCTGTTCCTTCAGTTTTACATAAAGATACAAGTATCGTGCTAGCAAAAGCAGGATGTAGGTTTCCCCTTTTCTGTCAGTTTTTATGTAAAGATACAAGTATCGTGCGCGCAGAAGCAAGATGTAGGTTTCTCCTTTTCTGTCAGTTTTACGTTAAGATACAAGTATCGTGCGCGCAGAAGCAGGAAGTAGGTTTCCCCTTTTCTGTCAGTTTTACGTAAAGATACAAGTATTGTTCTAGCAGAAGCAGGAAGTAGGTTTCCCCTTTTCTGTCAGTTGTCAGTAAATATACAAGTATTGGATTTCTAAAGTTTGGTGACCACGGATTTAGGCAAATACAGAAACCAAGAACACACATTATACATTTTAAACTAGATAGAATAAACATGTAATAGTTTACCTACTATAACTCATTAGTTCATTGTTTTTGTTTAAGTCCTCTTACCCATTCCCAGATTTTATCACATCCAGTCATATCCATCTACGGACCCAACTTCTGTCAAGTTGATGGACACAACTGACCGTCCGAATAAGCATCTGCACCCAGCCGGTGTTTTTTTTTTTGTTGTCAAATGATGAATTGGATTACGTCAGAGCGTGTTAGTACGAGTCTACTCACCTGACAACCTTAGTTAGTTTTACAGGCAACTGAGCCCCCTGATGGGGTCGCTGGAGCATGGTTATACCAGGAAATACCTTTTGGCTACGCCCTTAGGCCACCGTGGAATTTGCATTGCTTATGGGGCTCTGTTAGCGCACTGCCGAGACTCAAACCTAGGTGTCAGCTTGGTACCAGGAAAGGGCTTCATGGACCACGGTGGGGGGGGGGGGTTAGGGAATGTACGTTATCCTACGCAGCTTCTCAAAACATACTGAGGAGTATGATGTTATTCTACAAAGAAAATGTTTATGGTTCCTTTTTTAGAATTGGAAAGCTATTTCTTTTTCTCTTTCTGCAAAGACTTCTTGCTTTTTATCACACTGCTTACTCAACCAAGAACAACTTGCTGATCTGTGCTGTCCCATACAAGACCCCCTGACATTCATGCTATAC
>JACXGK010000390.1:36021-54970 GCA_016801125.1 Novumbra hubbsi
AGTTAAAACATACATTACATATGTACAGTAGATCCCATATAAGGTGTAAATAGTTAAAATTCTGACTCAGATGTATAAGAATGGGCTGGTGAGTTGGTTTTTTAATTCCCCCCAAAATAATTTTATTACATTCCGTGGGCCGGATGGGACACCCTCGCGGGCCGCATTTGGCCCTCGGGCCGTAGTTTGCCCACCCCTGCTATACTGCAACCAGGGCATTATCTCCTTAATGCAATGAAACTGCTGCACAATTACTGTTACACCAAACCGGAGCCCTTTAAGAAAACTTTCTTTTTTAAATATGCTTTAACATCATGTTAAGTACTACATGAGAACATGACTGTCATTAGTGAGGCACAATTCTTAGTTTAACGTATGTAGCCAGTGAAGGCTATTCGGTTTTGGTAAAACAGACAACTCTTCTTGGCCGTTGTGATTAATAGGCAAGACAGCCAGCGCAAAATTCGATATCTACTAAAACACACTAAACAAGCATTTGTGAGAAGTGATAGTTTCAAATCTTGATCTATTAATAGAATGTGATCAGGGCGCCACATATCTTGATAAAGGTGCCCTTCTTCTAGGTATTCAGATCATAATGCAATTGCATTCCTTATTGCATTTCCCTCGTGTGTCCATCTTAGTGGCTTGAACCATGCGGGTAATGTACAGACAATACCCATGCCAGCGCAGGACTGGTTGGGCTGGTCATACCGTTCCCGGCATGGGATGTGTCATATTCTCTTTCAGAGGGCACAACATTGTTTCTAGAGTCTGTCACTCAGGGCCCCTTGGCTTTGCTTAAGGGAGAGTGAGAGCATCCGCAGGCCTTCAAGCATTAAGCCGCTTCCTCTGAGACGTCACACGGGCGCTTTCTTCACCTCGACTGACAGCCACAAAGACAGCGGGGTCCAGTGCAGGGCCACGCTGCCATCCACTGACCCAGCAGCAGGAGGCGCTAGAGAGCGAGGAATTCCTGTGGATGAAACGCTCCCTCTATGCCGGTCAACACGAGCCAAAATGCCTGGCTATAGACCATTGTGCTATCAGAGACCACTGATTAATCACGGTTACCTACAGAAAAACATGGGATTAATCTGGATTCATTACCGTAATCGTCTGACACCTCTGACGTTATAAAAGTTATCATCCATAAAGCACACGTTTAAGACAAAAGTGGGACGTAAACAATGAACAACTAACTGATCTTCCATGTTGAACCTTTAGTGACGTATGTATGCAATTCATATAACCCTTTATTTTAGACTACCCACAATCCTTTACCTCAGGGTGCAATACCAGCACACAAAAATAAATGGCAGCACACAAGCAAGGGTACCATCAGTTCATTTCTTTGTTCGTATGTATTAGCCTTAGTTCCACTTTCTCCCAACTTAGAGAGAGAATAATGGCTTCTTACTTATTTGAGACATGGCCTGGCCCTTTGAAACAGAGAGCTCTTGTTATTGAACAGATCCTGGTAGTCAGGGAGGGCCAAAGCCTTCTTCTGTGCACCAGCTCACTGACGCTGTGAGGTGATTACTGATTAGATGCAGGAAGTGTGTCCCTTTGTGCCGGGTTGTTGTGGCATTTCAGCGGTTTGTCGAGTGCCAAGCCAGTGGCTGTTCAGTCATCAGGAATGAAAAAGGACTGCAGAATGTTGTTGATACCATTATCTTCACTGCTTTTCCTCAGCATACAGAACACAAGATGTCACAATAAATGGAGCTGTCAGATCCGTTGTTCAGTACAACAAAATATGCTTTTCAAATCCATTAGGAATTCCTTTGATGTTCCAACTGGCGGGAGTTTCTTGTCCCTATTGCTAAAAACATCTATTTGTATGCATTGTATAAAGTACTGGGGGCAAGGAACCTACCTGCTCATCAGATTCTGCTGGTGGCAGAGATATTTAAGATTTAAAGATATGAGGAAAATGTATAGTACTAGATTGTTTTCATATACTATTGAAATGACACTGTAATGCACTACGAATACCTGACAAATGAGCTACATTACATTATAAGTTAGTAAATTATATGGAATGGGTTAGCTTCTTAAAAAAAAGGTTACCCTCTTGTAAAAGAAGCAGAGTCCTTAGGCTAGTAAAGCAAAGATTTTGACTTGGGCACTATTTCCTCATTATTTTATCTAGTGCCAAATATTGTTTTCAATAGACCTGCTAGGTTAACATCAAAACATGTTCAAGGACACACCTGTGTATTGGACTAGGGTACTATTCTTTGTAGGCTTGAAGGCCATCTCTATGTTGAGATAGAAATGTTTGATGAATACATTTATCATGTAAATGGAAACGAAGCTTTGTTGTTAGACTTTTGGAATGTTGTATCATTTTCATTATAATTCCCTTAATATATATCTATATATATATATATATATATATATATATATATACATACATATATATGCTCCAAGTGAAACAATCAAAATTGTAACAGTTATTTAGTTTAATAAATGTATTTCCCCAAACCTCACCTGCAGTGTAGAATGACAGAGTAGGCATTCACTCTTTCTTGCACAGTCTGTGAATTGACACATTTATTATTGAATTACTAAATATGTACAAATATATTGTTCAATGAACTCATAATTTAGGCTATTTGTGGATACATTTGTAACATTCCCCAGCAGCCTCCAAATCATTTCCAAATGAAATAAGCAATAATTAAGGTAAAAATTACACAAGGACATGCTATAAATGAATAATTGAAATGCGTTGTTTAAAAGTAGATATTAGGCCTACTACTTGCTGATTACTCATTCCACGAAGAAGTTAATGGTACAATTAATATTCAAAATCCATACTTGGGTGTTTTTAGCTGTGTGTTTTGGGTCATTACTGGGCTGTACGTTTTGCCCCAGGATGCCTTTATAGTCTTGAGGTTTCATTGTGCCCTACACACATTCAAGGCACCCTGTGCCAGACGCAGCAAAGCAGCCCAAAAACATAACTGAGTCTCTTCCGTGTTTCACTGTAGTTATGGTGTTCATATCTTTGAAAGCTCAATTTTGTCATCAGTGAACATATGTAACTGCCAAAAAGCTCCAGTTTTGATTAATCTTTCAAAAGGACATTCTCCCAGAGAAATGTTTACTTGTCAATATGCATTCTAGCAAATTCCAATCTGGCTTTTAGATTTTTTTCTTTCGAAAGTGGAGTCGTCCTTGGTCAGACTGTAAATCCGTTTACAGATTTGCCGCCCAGCCATTTGTCCTCTCAAAACAATAATCACTCACCAGGAAGGTTGCTGGGACCAATGGGCTTTTTGATGAAATCACTGGTCCACAGTGAGTTGTACAGTGATACATGAGAAGCCAGACCAGTCATCACCTTGTTAATCCTGGGCAATGGAAGGCTAAGATACATCACCAATTTGTGATTCCTGGTCACAACCAGCAGTGACATGACTGTGTATTGGAACTACAATGTGATGGCCTTTCAACACTAAGCCTTAGTATATATGATTTTCTTGAGATTTTACTCTATAAACTCTATTGCTCGATTAACATTTTAAATTCTCTTGCATTGTATAAAATAAATCACAGAGTTATGTATGACCAAAATTAAAAACAAATCAACACCTTATTGTAAAACTATGTAAAGGTATGAGTTTGGCTTAGTTTATAAAGGAGATAATCAAGCATTAATGATTTCCTTTAGGACTGAGAATTCAAGTATCTTGACAGGAGGAAATGGAAGGCGACGGTCCCGGGGATATTATGAACGTTGTGCCTTAGATTTCCCAGAGTGCAACGTTCATACTCTCCTCTTTAAGATCTAAGCAGGCTACTGAGTGCTCCAATTACGAGAACTGGCACATTATGACTGCATCCTCTGAAATCAACTGTGCAACAAGCTATCATTGGCATCCAAGCATCTCTAGCCCCTGTCACGCAACCAGATGTGCAAGTGTAAGCATAAGGATTAGCTGTGGGGATCCCTTCAGGAGATCTCATTGAATCCTGGGATCGCAGCAGCAGCCAATCAACAGTGCTCTGGGGAGAATTCTATGAGATGAATCAAATGTGTTATTAGTCTGTTTGTGTTTGCTGTTTGTTGTCCAATATATTTATTTATTGATTAAAAGGGCCTGCTCGAAGAAAAGATTGGCTTCGTACATGCAGAGTTGCACAGAGATGGCAGAACATGTTTCCTGTTGGGGTAGGCGGTGGATGACTTAGAAACTAGCTCAATTGATTTAAGAGGGACTTACCATTTGGTCAGGCTACTGTGCTGCTCCTGGACTGGAAAGAGCAAGCAACCTCTGGTTAAAGAAACAGATGAAACATTAAGGTAGAGTAAATCTCTGATGACCTCTACGGTTCTTCTGAGTTAAAAGCTCTTCGTAACGATGATTTTAGTTTGAGAATGGACTCAATCCAAATGCTTGTTATGTTGCATTAACCACGTGATTACGCACAACACCATTACGGTTCACGACTCACATTGGGATTAGTAAAAACATTTGTCCCAATGACCATGTTTGTATTAAACTGTGTGCCAGTCCATTGCATCGGTTATTGTTTGTTCTTCAAGAATAAATAACAAATAACAAAACCTTTAATATCTCTGAGGTCTCTTCCCGGAAAATGATTCAAATGTCTGGAGGCTGGACATCAGAAGAGGTAAAGGACACAGATGAGAGACCGACGCTTCGGGTTTTAAAATGCTGGCAGGGTGTCTGTACCATCACACCAGGCCCAGTATGACACTATCGAGACCTTCAATCTACAATATGCTGATTCTATCATAATAAAGAAAATTGGCTAAATCCTTGGGGGGAAAGGCCTTAATAGAAAATAATTCAGGCCATGAAACACTCCGGGCCATCTTTTGATTAGAAGATGCTATCTTTGTTTAGACTTGGGCATCCAGGATAGGGCCATACAGGGTTCCTATATTTCCATTAAAATACCTTTGGCAGGCTCTGACCACAACCAAGGCCACTTATCTGTTGTCCGCGCTCCCTTGTTTTTCTTCACTTCAAAGATTATCAGTGCTGATTGGCCTTTGAAATAGAATGAGGTAGACAACCCTGCACCCCCACCAAAAAAAAAGAATATGTAGGCCACTAATGTCAAGGATCCATCCACTTGTCAGAGCTCAGGTGTTTTGGGCTAGATATTGTCCTATTACGTTGACTTATGGCCTGACGCCAGGGTTACGGCGTGTAACAAATGTCATGCGGCATTACCACGCAACATAATACAAAGGACCTGTAAAGAGTAACCTGACAACAAACACTTGCAACTGACCTTGACAAACGTATCAATCACCATTATCTTCTTTCATGTTTAATACATGCTTTAAGAGTCCCTTTTGGAAGGCCTAAGAAAGCCTGCTGAAAACGATATGCCATGTACTACCATGCACTGAGTTGCTTTGCATTGCGTATACCGTATGCCTGGACGGGTTTTGTATAAAGGGAGGTGTGTCTGTCATTGCACAAGTGGGATCCTGTTATATGCAGTTGATCTGGTGCTGTAAGTAAAGTCGGACTGGTCCCTGAACAGTCATTACCGGGTTCCTGGCTGGATCGGCGGCTGGCCCCGGATCTCTTGTGGGCTGTACACCAAAAGAATTATCTTCCAAATGAACCGTCTGTGGCTTCCAGCGAACGTCAGACAACCTGTTTCCCCGTGGCATGTCGAACAGTCCAAGTCCCCGGTGACCTACTGCCTTCACGCCGGCAGACATTTAAGGGTCACACAGGACTGTGTTGGCGCCCCGGACATTCGACCTGAGGCATATTTACGAGCAGGACGGGGTAATACGGATGCGGTTAAAGCTTCGGGATGATGCAAGAGCCCAGGAATGCCAATTGCAAATGAAATCAACAGGACATATTCCAGATGATCCGCGTAAAACCCGGCGGGGCCGTATGGTATGTATTTGAGTCTCTTTCATCATTCGAAGCAGCTTGTTGTAGCGTAGCTTGGGAATTATGCACATATTTTGCATTGAGCTGAACACCAATGGAAGCTATCCGCCTTTACAGAAATCCAAATGGTCATAGTAGCACTAGTTAGCCCAGGGCTGCCCATCCCCTTTCCGGGAAAGCGATCGTCCTGTAGATTTTTCCTCTAGCCTCAGTTGTAACTAACCTAATTTAGCTTTTCATTCAGCTGATGATTAGCATCAGGTGTGGTAAATTAGGGTTGGAGGAACACTACCAGACGTTAGCTCTCCAGAGACACGGTCGGACAAGCCTGAGCTAGACATGTGAAGTAATGTTTACATTGTAGACGTATAGGGTCAATCTTCCCTCTCAATCACACTCACAACATTGTTTCCCTTAAGTTCTTCTCAAAACGGCCAAGTTTTAGAAGCTCTCAGAGATAAACCGTAGCTTTAGCTTTGGTCTCCTTTTACACGTTGGACCACAGGGAGGCAAACATTGACAAAATCCCCTGTATCTTAAATCAATGTTATCTCCACAGAAAAGGGTAGGGAGGCAGTTTCTTTTATTTGCAAGGACTGTCAGGTCGCTCCAATACACAAAACCTAGAGATGGCATTGATTCACCTTTCATTTTGAATTCAGTGGGTCGTTCTTCCATTGATTTCACAGGGAGGGACAGATATGAAATGGGCCGTTTCACAAAGAAGTCGCATGTGGTATCGTATGTGAAGTCCTAAATAGTTTTTATACAAAACGTACTTGTGTTCCAGCACGTACACATACTAATGTTAGTGGTAATGACTATTATGTTTACGCTGGGAAACAAATAGCACCTCCTTCACACAGCAAGGAAGCTCTTTATCTTCCGGCTGCTTCGCCGTTCACGCACGTTGTATTTGTGAACCAATAGTTCGTTTTTTTTTTTCTCTTCCTTCCAGCATTGATTTGCATCATTTTCACACAAAGCTCTGCAATAATGCTTTGTCATTGTGAATTATTTCAAGAAATACATAAATTACAAATATGAAAGACACATAGCGGTCAATTTGTAAAACTGTGAACAGGGCCCAAACTACTGAATATCAGAAGGTCTAACAACCGAGGCTGTTCAGGGAAAACTTTGGGCCTAAAACAGCTCGCCAGCCGATGGCTTGCTCCATGTAGCGGTCAAACAAACAGCCCACTTCCAGAAAAAGAACCTCCCTGTTGTCTCCGCCCACAACAACATCAGGTATAATTGGTACATAACCGGAGAACACATAAACAAAAAAATAAAGCATAAAAAATACTTCCTCTTCAATACTTGTTCTTAAACGTGTGCTGCTGTAATTATCTCACCTCACTGCCTATCAGGTCAACACGTCAGTCAGGTCCTCGTATGAACAGCAAACATTAACATTTACTCTAACCCTTCAGAACATGGCCAACAGACTCTGTTACATTTCACTCATGTAGAAAACAAAATGGATCATTTGCAGGGTACCTGAGTGCTAGGTGAAATGAGGTGAATCAAACCGATACATACACACACATTGTTATATCCTTTCACCACAAATATTCCCATTCAAAACATTTTCCCCCTAAGCACTGAAACTAACCTTCTCACAACCTTCGTTCGAAACCTTTATTCTAACCCCAATTGAACCTTTGACACGAACAGTGACCTCACAGCTGAAAATAGACCCTTTTTTCCCTCATTGGGACTGCTGAAAATCTCTGCCACAAGGCTGGAAGTTCCTTGTTTGAAACAGTAAGGTAGTAGCAAAACATGTACAAATATACATTCCGCCAAGACGTTCTCCTCAACTAGACAGCCGTCTGTCACTTCAGGTCGAACACTTCACCTTATCGCCACGCCCAGGCTGAGACTTCTCTCTCGGTCGTCTCCTTAAGTGCCTTCTTGTGGCACCTCATGCTGTTTTCCCATCACTCACTATAAATAACTTCACACCGTACCAGCAGTACATCAAGGACACGAACAACCGGAAAGATCCGACTGTATTTTTGGAAATATCCATTTTTGTCGTATCAGCCCCGCTGTCTTGCGGCGCTTATCTTCCGAGACGATGCTAATATACGGACTTGAACCGAGGACCCCGGAAGGTGAGGCCCCGTCTGTGAGAGCCTCCGTGTCGATCTGCTGCGTACTGGGTTTAATGGTTTCTATCAAACCGTCAATGGACTGAGGACAAGCGACAAAACCATAACACACGGTGGCATCACTCCTTGTAGGATGTCTTCATTACGGACCACCAGACCCCAGCTTTGATGAGGAACAGCGTTTTCTACGAGAACGTTTCCGAGAACATTCTCAAATAACAACCGCAGAATTCCTTTATGAAACGAAAACATAGCGTACGTTTTAGGTGGTCCCTTTGATATTAAGAGCAACTTTTCCCCACGGCCGACAGGGTGGATGGCGTGGACAGGCAGTGGGGTTGGAGAGGGCGGACGTGTCCTTCCTTGTCAGGACCAAGGATATCGACGGTCACACGGATCTTCTGGGGGATGTGTTGCTGTAAAGGTTTTTCTAGGGTTTTCCGCGTCAACGGAATCTGCTACCGTTTTTATTTACACCACGAAGAATACCGTTGATTCAACTACAATTAAAACTTGACAGTCTATTTCTTAAAAAAATGTATTTTGACATATCCCAGGGATTAAAGGCATAACACCATGAACATTAAGTGAATTACATCAAAGACTGATTGTAAAAAGTGAAGACTTAAACAGGAACCCTATTAAAGTTGGGGTAGTCATCCATGCAATCTGCAATGCTAGGAGTCCTAGGCCTAATCAATACCAATATCCCATTGTTTTTAGCCAAGCAAACATGCACAAGTGAGTTTTGCATGAGTAGTATTCAGAAATAGCACACAAGTAAGGAGAATCTGAACGCTTATTTAGCCTTAAAACACTGTGCACTGGACTCACTAGAAAAGTGTTTCAATTAATTCCGACACTTGGTGAGACACTACTCGATACCCGTACAATGCACATTTCACACAGTCCTCCTCGTTTAACAGATGAAGACCTATTTGCCATTTCCTCACATTTCCCCAGCGAATGCGATTGATCCGCCGGTCCAGGAGAAGTATATAAACGCGTCCTCCTCATGAGCATACAGTCATGCATCAGCATCGGGGGGCGTCGCCTGCGTCTCGCTACACACACTCCGGGACCTGCGTGCGCAAGAGGTCGATCGCGGACGTGTTTACCCCTGACAGGGCGGTTTTGTGCCGCATCAACATGTCCACGGCAACGGCGCAGCAGATACTGCGAGGGGCCTGGGGCCCGCTTATGAGCGTAATGACTCATTAATAAAGTGGATGGAGGCGGGGGTCACTTTTTGCACATTTCATTAACTCGGCTGCTTCGCAAATGCCAGTCAAACTGACACGCGGGGAGGCAATAGCTCTTCGCTACCGGAGGGAGATGGACGTGATCCGGGCCTCATGCATATCCATGGGGGAGAAGGGGGAACGGGAGGACGTGTCAGGCCTGGGCCCCCCTTTAGATGCAGTGGGACGCTAGCGGTTAGCAGACAAGTCCCCCATCCTCTTGTAATTTTTCACTATGACTCGGGCCATCAATCACCACTGCTACTCCATGAACAGGGGATCGGAGCCGGGCACTCCCCCCCCCGACATCTTTGAATACATAATGTGTAGAAACCAATGAGACAAAGGCATTAGGAACCAAGTTTTGATTTGTAAAAAGCATTCAGAAACTACTACATTTATTTGTTGTTGTTTCTTAACGTTCTAATATTGTGGAGGAATGCACTTTAAATGAATGGTGAATAAATTATGTCAAATGCAAGAGTCTACACAACATTGATCATATTTTATTTACAGTACAACACTGGCATTCATTGTCCGATTTCAATGGCGCTTCACTAAAAGCATCTTGATATAGCTACAAGTTCAACAACGTGATATGACGCATGTCAAGATACATCGGGTCATTATGACCATCACATAGCTGACCATCTGTCATGGAACATTTGAAGAGTGTAAACATCTGGAAAATACCAAATGCTCAAGGGGTAGATAACCCACATTACAAAATAAAAGATTGGTTTTGTTGCCCTGTAAGAAGCAGTCTATGCTGCAGTGGATTTTATATGACCACTGGAACAGCAAGTCAATTCATAGAAGAAAAAAAAGCCCCTGAAAGATCTGTAAGTAATAACAAAGGCCAATATTCATAGAAAATGAATGATTGCTTACCCATCTTTCTTCATATCTCATGTCAGGAGAAATTGATTGATGTTCACTCTTTTGTGCACTCATTCGTTTTAATCACCCATATACAGAGACCTATTACACCAGCAGTGATACATTGCCATTTATTGTGTTCATGAAATAGCCTAATCTATTTAGATAATATCTAAGCAGAGTTCATACAACACCATTATACAGAAAACCTTGCTTAGCTTTTTTGGAGTAACTGTATGTATAACCCACTGGAAAACACAAAACCTTTCTGATAACTATGTGGTGAATCGGAATCAGTCATTTATTTGTTGGCAAACAAGGTTTCACTGTTACAACAAATATTAGTTATGAGGTCATTCAACTTGGAAATCAATACAAAAAAGAATAAATAAAAAGCCACAATCATCCTCATAATAAAAACAAATCTGTTCGGCTAAACCACCCTTACCACCCTTTTTTACTTTATATTGTTGTTTGAACAAATAAATAAATATCCTTTTCCTTTGAGAAAGAAAAAAGAAAACATTTCCAGATGTTTTTCTCACTCTGCCTTTAAAAAGTAAAATTTGCCATCTTTCGGTTTTGTACAAGTGCCTAGTACTTACTAATATTCAGTTTGTTCTCCCTCTGAGAAGCACCTGTCTGTTCTGAGTAAGAGGAAATGCATTGCTTTCTCTCCTCGGCCAGCTCTTAACACATTTTTTGGACACTTGTTATTTTTATCCAGCTTTCTATCTACACAGTGAAGAAATAATCAGTAAAACAAAAATGGTTCGATAAACATCGGTGGTTACATCGCTAGCGAGAAAGAAAGAAATCCAGTAAGTTAAGTGTTTCGCTTTGTGATTTTTTTTTTTGTTATTTCTTTGCTTGGTTTATTGTTTTTAGGAGAGAAGAAAATGGAGAAGGAAAAAGAATGCTCATACTGGCGCCAAGACAACAGCACAACAAAATGGCTGCTGGGTGAATACATTTACAGAGACAACAGTTTGGGTGGAACAAAAAGCATACTATTTATGTGCAATGCTAGTATCTGTACATTTACATAGAAATATCTCATAATTCTCTGTTATTCGTTTTTTCTCCTTCTTGTCGACAACTGTTATTGTTACAGCAAAAGGGGGAAGAAAAAAAACAAGAAAACCCAAAATATGCAGTTAAGCATGTGTGATTTAAAGTGGTCCTTCGTTATATTGTTCAAAGTGGGTTTTAGTCAAACTTGCAGGAACACTTCAGCAGGAAATGTGCTGCAATATCACCAGAGAGGAAGAAAACCCCTTAAAAAGCCAGTATGGATACAGAAGTATAATAAAATAGTCTTTCTCAATTTGTTCTGATTTTAACTCTAAACATCAACTAGTAGCGGAATGTTTTTTTTTTGTGGTGGTGTGGGGGGGGGGGGGGTTTGTAGTTCCTTTGGACTGTCAAAATGCATTTCAGAGCCTGATATCCTGCTGTCTAGCGTGCTCGTCTCCACACACTAAGAGAAAGGACATCAATCTTCATAGGGTGTCGGGCATCTCACGGGAAAAAAGTGAAATGCACATCAACAGGTTTCTCCCGACATCCTACCGAGTCTGGTGGGATTTCCCCCGCGGAGAAACGTAACTGTCGCCGTGCGCGTCCGCGGTAAACACCGCACCGGATTCAGTTTCGCTTCTAGTCTTCTGGACACAGAGTACGAAAAAAGGCTACCACGGCCGAATGACGGATCGGGGAAAGCGCGCGCGCGCATGTGTATGTGGGGGGGGGTCTGATAAGAAGGGGAACCACGGCTTGGGATTAAGAAGGAAGGGCCGGATGGATGGGTGGGGCTGGTGGTTCTATAGGCTGGTGACCAGGTGCGAGGGCTCCTGGGGGGCCTCCTCCGGGGACAGATCCTCCTTGTTGGGGGGCCCCATGAACCCGTCGCTGCTGCCCCTCCCCAGCTGGTAGTAGGAGTGCAGCTGGTGCAGGTGGTTGTGTGAGCCCAGGTTGGGCATGCTCTTGTAGTAGACGTCGTCCTGGCCCGGCTCGGGGCTCCTCCCCCCCGGCGGCAGGGCCTCTCTCTCGGCCACGGGGGCGGCGGAGTCCGGCGGGCCGACCAGCACCGGCATGCTGGTGTAGAGGGAGTCCCGGGGGCGGTGCGGCTGCTGGGGGGGCGGGGCCGGCTCGCCGTCCTGGGTGTGCTCGTTGGGCAGCAGGGGGAAGAAGCTCTCGCTGTTCTCCTGCGGGATCCGCCGGCGGGACGAGGAGGAGGCGGCGGCGGTGGCCGAGGAGAAGGCCGGGTGGTGGTGGTGGTGCGGGTGGGGGTGGCGGTGCGGGTGGTGGGGCGGAGGCTGGTGGAGGTGGTTGCGGTGGAGGTTGTCCACGGGCGGCAGCAGCGGGGGCCTCTGGGGCAGGAGGGGCGCGTTGGACTCCTCGCGGATCAGCTCCAGGCCCAGGCCCTCGTCGTGGAGGTGCGCGGGGAAGGGCGAGGCGTCGTCCAGGCAGAGCGGGACGTGGGCGCCCATCCCCGCGCCCCCCAGGCCCACGGCCTTGCCCCCGTTGCTCACGCTGTTCGCCAGCTTGTTGGCCAGGTTGCGGCTCTGCTCGTCCGGCCGCTCGTGGTTGTTCAGGTAGGACGGGACGTAGTTGGAGGCGAGCTCCTTCAGGATCTTCTTCTCCAGCGTGGTCTCCTGGTGGCCATAGCCCCGGTCGATGATCTGGACGCAGTCGCTCATGTACTCGGCGCTGGCGATGCTGTAGCTGTTGCCGTGGTTACCATTCAGTGGTAGAGTATCCATGACACTTGAATCCCGGGCATTGTTCAGGATTCCCTCTGGGGGAGAAGGGGGGGGGGAGAGAGAGAGAGAGAGAGGAGGGAACCTCATGTGAGAGGGACAGAAGTCAGGGTCGCTCGTTGGAATGGCTGGGTGTCTGCTGCCGGGGAGTGTTCGTATGAGGCCTGACCAAAGCGGTCTTCCGTCTGGTAAGGTGTAACCTCCTGGGGGCTCACATAGCGGTGCATAGAGATCTCTAGAAGGGACCCGTGTTGGGTAATTTACACTACTAACGTCCAGGTTGCCTAAACGACGTAGCGCAGTCGGTTTAATACTGGCCACGCTTAACCTTTCAAAACAGTCGGAACTCAACTTCAGATCAAAATGAAATGTTTGCATGTTGCACTTATAATGGTATGTGTATTTCTATCAGGACCCTTCTGTTCTGCTTGTGCTGTAGTGAAAAGCACAAGCCTAGTGTCTACAGACGAAAACATACACAGTGACATTGTACAACATTTAAAGCTTAAAGCACACGCACTCAACCACTCGCAACCATGCATTTGATTTAAAGGGCGACATACACAAACTAGAGCTCTGCCTATACAGTTTAAACCCAGTCCCATTGGCCTCTACTTATAAGGTACACTCAGCTATCCCATAATGCATGACATCCCACTGCAAGGCAGACAACTAAAAACACATTGAAATCTGCCTCACAGTGGGCAATAGTAATTCAGCATCAGCCAATAGCAGCAGACTAGAATGTTCTAGTTATTGATGTCTGTAAGCATGACTGCTGAGTGTACCTTTTAGCTCAATTCCACAACAGATTTGGCCGTTGCTAAATTAACGGAAAACCTCCTGGTTTCGCAATGATAAATATATGCCATAGAGGACATGGCGATGACAGGTAAACCTGACAGTTGTACATTAGGAAAGGACTATCTGTTCTCCCATGCATAGAACGTGTGGATTCCCAACTGTAAAATGTCCGAACTGTATTGGAAGGATGTCAATGCAAATGTGGTCCTGTCAGCAGTGAGCTTCACATAAGGCTGTCATATGTGTTTGACTGTGGAATGTCTAAATCTTCTAACTCTTTTATATTATTTCTATTTTAACTTCATGTTTGATGTATTTCTTTCTTTAATGTTTATCAATGTACAGCAGAAAAATGTGCAGTTGGTGACCTAGTTCTTAGATTGGCTGATATTTGATATGATTCAGGTCTCATAGGACCATAACCAGCATATCAGCTACTTGAGCTGATTTAGTCTTGCATTGCATAACACAGTGATGTCCACAAAAATGGAGAATGTTCTAATTTAAAATGCAAATATCGGGCTCATAATGTTACAGAACATATCATTATTTTGAACCATCTCTTCGTGCACGTATTTGATTGACATTCTCCAGAAATAGTTGTCATTTTAGAGGGAACTCACAACATTTTTGAAGAGTCCGTTGACTATTGCCCAGTGAACAATCATATTCAAATGTAAATGTAGACAGAATCGCATCGCTATTCGTCAGAAGAAGAGCTGCGTTCTCTTCCCCCAAATAAGATGACCAGACCCCCCCCCCCAACCCCTTTTCAGCACAGAGTGAAAAAAAATGTAAAGCTAAGGTCAATTACATTTGGTAAGCAATGTTTAGTTTGACTCCCATACTTGTCTCTCTGTAGGGCTCTTTAAAGGACAGCATGAGGAAGAGGAAAGAAAAAACACAGGTAAGCATAAAAATAGAACAGGTAGAACATATGAAGTGTCCATAAAGACCTCCCACGCATCCCAAAGCACACCTGGCAACATTTTCTAACAAACTAGGATATTTGTGGCACATACAGCATATTCAAGAGAGAACCTACTTAACAGCAACGATACTTCCGTCATAACAGTGCATGTTAGAGATCCACGTTATCAACAAACACTTGAACACATGCCACTATGACTTTTGTAACAAGCAGTGGCTAAAGACAGATGAGCTTTGTGGTGGCTGTTTTAGAAGACACATGACGGTACGTGGTGTAGTTGCACCTTTCCTCTTGAATCTTGCGGTTTGGATGTTATATTTGCCCTTACATAACCTACTGTCAATGCATGCCTGCAGAAACATTTGGGAGAATTAGACTATAATAATGGGATTTTTACTGTGTATATTTAACACTTCGTTTCGACTGACATGCATCAAGTATGATAGACGTTTTACATATGTGAAATAAAATATTGGTCCACATGCATTGGTTCATTTATAATATAGTTATATTAGATTTATTACTCAATAATATAGTCTTGAGAATTAATACTATATATTATTATTGAGTAGTATTTTGTCTGATTTGGTCTGGTTCCTTTAGTCGAAGAGAATTGGCATTCATTCGCAATAAAAGCTCTGTAGAATGTTTATAAACTTGCAACCGATTTGAAAAGCTTTTTGAGCAGCAGGCTTGATCAGACTAAATTATTTGGAGTCCCACTTTCAGGTGTGAGACATTATGCCGTCCATTAACAAAACAATGGACAGCTTCGCTTATATGTTAACCCAGTTTTTTTTGCCCGCTTCCCTATTAACTGCTAAACAACAGAATTTCAACAAAATCTGTTTTCTATTTTTTGGGAGAGGGGTGTTGAGGCACTTAGGCTTAAGTACCAACGGAGAACTGGCCAACTACATAATTGGGAATGTTCCGTCGATTTACATTAAGCTGCAGAAAACATTGCCAACGTTACAACATCACGTTGCCTTATTGGAACGGTGCCCGGAGTCAGAACAGGTACGTTGTTTATTCCCGGTACATTAGCGGCTCGCCGCTTGGATTAGAAAATCACTGATGCGAAGGACTAAGGTAAAACCCATAGGAGCGTTGCCCAGGCTAGCGGCGGCCACACTAAGAGAACAGACATGAGACGTAGACGTGACGGGAGCGCACAGCGAGCTCCACAGACAACAGCAGAACACGGGACAAGAGGCGGGGCGGTGTATTTGGCTCCCGATTGGCTCCAGCGGCCCTTTCCAATTGTTCCCGAATGAACGAGTCGCCTGGAGTGCGACGAAACGGCGTGACTCGATCGTGAATGACTCGTCTGAAGTGCGACGAAGCGGCGTGACTCGATCGCATGCACCAATGGGAAGCAGGCGTACACCCCCCCCAGCCAAAAGCCCCACGTCACAAAAGAAAGAGAAGAAAAGAGGTGCAGGTGTTCAGGAGATAAAGCAGTGCTTCTAGCATTCTAATGACAACCGAGAAGGAATGAAAGGAAGGCCAGCACACCTTGAGGATTGTACATGCCCACAGATGGGTTGTTATAGACAGCCGATTCCCCCAGCAACGTGTTATAGGGATTGTTAGTGCCATGGGGACGGAGGAGAGCGTTAGTTATAAGATGGTTAGCCATAGCCCCTGGAGCAGCCAGATAGAGACGGGGGGATGGAGAGAGAGAGAGAGAGAGAGAGAGAGAGAGAGGGAGAGACAGAGAGAGGGGGGGAGGGAGAGAAAGGAAGAGAAGAGAGAACATACATATCAGTCAGGCAGATGCAGCCGAGGCAAAATGACAGCAATAACATTCACATGATCATTGAGGCACGTTGTTAAACAGTATAGCGGCAGACAGAGCAAAGCCGGAAAACAGACTGACGACACCACGGCCTATCAAGGCGGCAGCAGCGAGGCAGGTCGGTGACAACTCCTGCTATGTTAAATGGGATAAACAGCAAGTTAGCGATGTTAGCGTTGGTATGCTAGTGTACTAGACAGTAACAGGGGTCAAAGTGCCAGAGGGGCGAGGGGGGTTGCTTCTCCAAATGACCATCACCGGGGGAACATTTTGACAGTTTACAAATGCTTCTTAGCTAAAATATCTGTGATGTAACAACGGGCAGATTTACAGGGTACAGTGGATAGCTAACAGTGTGCAGTGCAGTACATGCAGACATTTAAAAAACAAAGACAAACCACTTGACCTGAACATAACATGGTTCAATCCCATCCTCTGATATTATTACCAGCTGTTTTCGGTTTTACTCTACTTGATTTGAAAGCATTATTTACTTACTTGGCAAGTGATATTACAGGGTCAATGTATCACATTTAAACACAGTTCCATATGCTACGTTTTTCTCATTAATCTTTGCCATAGACAACTCCTTGGCAAAATACCCTCAAATGAAAGATGTCATTACCGACTTCATTTCAGTTTTTTTTCCCATGCACTTGATTGTTCTACTTAAGTTTCTTTGTACAGCAGTAGAGGTATGTCAGAACAAAGCCTCTGATTTTAATTGTCCGATCATTACTCCCAGAAGACGGACTGACGTCTTGGCCTGCGTGACTCATCTGCTCCCAGATCAGTTCTGACAAAACCTTTGACTTTGAGCCTTGGGATTAACGGTAGCTAGGCTAGAAGCTAGCAATGACTATGAATGAGGAGGAGAGTTGGAATGTGGGTCGCAGTTTGTGGGAAACAACTGACTGACGTTACTCGGGAAAAGGTGCTCGTTGTGTAAAAAATATCTACGGTATCTTTTACAAACGCATCTGCAATAAGACTCTGTTTGCATGGCACATCGCACATCGCCTCATCTTTTAAGAGTGTTTTTCCCTTCCAGATTGAGTCCGCGTACCAGGATCTTAACACGTGGCATGCCCAATTCCAGTGTGCCTTGTGTACCATTCCAGAGTCCGTAAATATCTTCAGAAAACATCTTTCATCTGAGGCGGAAATGCAAGCCAATTAGTTCTGCCGACGCAATGCACTGTTATGCAGTGTGCTGCTCTCTCACAGTGCTCTGAATCTGTCAGGCACACGGAGAGAGAGAAAGAGCGAGAGAGAGAGAGAGAGGCAGAGAGAAGGAAAGAGAGGGGAAAAGAAAGCTAGGGAGATAAACTACTTCTCTAACAACATATGACTCCTTTGACAAACGGTGTCAGGGAATGTCTGTTTGTCTCCATTCCACATGTGAGAAGCCACCACAGACAGTTCCGACTGGGGCGATACGCTACTGCACTAAGCCCAGCGTCGGAAGATGTATGACTCATTAAGATAGTTCATGGTAAAGATGGAGTGGAGCTCTCTTGTGCGTACTGTACTAAGTGCATAACGCACTACAAATGATGACACACAGGGAATGCTCTTAAAGACACAGTATGCGCGATGCGTGGCGTGTACACTGGCCGGAAAGGGGCGAATGGGACTAATAGACCGCTAAACAGTAGCGTATCTACAGGTGACACGGTGTATCTTCGCTATTTTCTCAGTTTCTCAGACCCACTTTGTAATTGCCCGAAGGAGATGTCAGTAGATATATATATCGGTCCAATTGAATATCAGTTACGTAGTTGAACACATCAGTAATGTTCAGCCCTTTGCTCAGATTTTGAACCCCAACACCAGCGCTTTGGAGCACAAAGGCCATTTACGCGACTAAACTCCTCTTTTAGACTTCCTCTGCATACGTCGTTTGATACGGGTATTATTATAAGTGTGTCTACTTCATCCGTTTGGTTACTGGTTCTGTTTGATATAATCACTACAGGCTCCTTTTTTGTTTGCCGTCGCTTGTGGTTCTGTAATTACGAAGCCTTCCAGAAATACCGGCCTCTTTTGAAATGATAAACAGCCCCTCCCTTCCTCGCTTGATTCTCCCACTTATGCCGCGTGCGCTTTTGATCAATTGGGCCGTTTCCAAACCGCGCCGATTGTGCGGCAATAACCGTGAATGCTGGGGACAAATTAAACAAGCAACGCTATCAAGATGATTGCACGCTCCCCTCTTGAGAACCACGGTGTCAGCTGTAGTTCTGCAGTCACTTCCCGACCGACCACCGAGTTCCGATGCGGAACCGTAGCCGAGGAAGACGTACGCTCCAGATAACCTTTCGGCGAGGGTCTGCGACGCCGCCAGAACAAGGTTGCGCGAGGCATGAGACGGCACCTTGGCGAACGGCGTTTCTTCTAACACTAAATACACAACCCGGTGGCTTTGGGAGCCTCAGACTGGAAACACGGTGATTCATTCTCCCGTTCCTAGTCGGTTTTGCAGTGTCTTCTAGGCCGACCCACATC
>JACXGK010000390.1:55070-80876 GCA_016801125.1 Novumbra hubbsi
GGGGGGGGGGGGGGGGGGGGGGGCTCAACTCCTCTATCAGGGGAGCCGTGAACGTAGAGAGGAGTCGTCGGTGAGAAATATCATGGGGCTAGCATCATCTACCACCAGCAGATAGAATCTAGGAGGCAATGATATATGCCCCTCACATTCAGACCTTAGTCGGCGCTTAAAAGACAGATTTATTCTCACTGCATTCATAGAATGTTTTGCCTTTTCATTTAAATGTACAGCAGAAGCGTTTGCGTCATTTTCATAATTAAAAGCGTCACGGACAAAAGTCAGGGTCGTCTTGGATGGAATGAGTATTTTAATAAAGTAAGGCATCAATCATTACTTTAGAAAACAGCTGGACTTTCATGAGCAGGTGGTTGAGAAACTCTGTTCATGATCTTCTGCTCCGTGCAAAAGCCACAAAGGGAACAAGACGAATGCGGCAGTCAGATGATCTGAACCAGTCCTGAACCCGTCCTGTACCATCCTGACCCGATGGCTAATCGTTGTATTCCATTCCCAGGGCGGATGGAAAACTTTAGTCCCGCCCATGACTTCCAGCTCAGCAAAAAGAAAAAACACTGGTTTCAAACTATAAAAGCTCCAGGCAGGTCAGGGATCAATTATCAAAACAGGTGCTTTAGTGCCGCGGTGAAATTACAATCCAGCTCATCCGTAAAGTATTCAGGGCAAAATGCTTAAAATCTGGACCTGACACTAAATACTTCTGAATTATACACAAACGTATCCTCAACCTGAAGAACAGAGAAAGAGAGATGAAGAGACAGAGAGAGAGAGAGAGAGGGAGAGAGGGGGCTTGTGGGTTGCAGGGCGTTCAAGCATGCGTGTTAATGACTGACTGATTATCATTACCTCTGTTCAAAGACGCTGAGCTGTTGATGTCGCCGGTTATGAAGGACGACTCTGACTGTTTCCTGACCGTGTCGTTCCACATCCGACGAATCCGGCTCTGCGGACGGAGGAACAGGCGCTGTAATCAGGGCTAATGCAGCACCGCTGGGACCCTCCCCTCTAAATCACACTCCCGAGGACTAGGTGGCCGCCTGTGTTGTTTGGACACAGCGTTTTTCCCCCCGGCAACGAGAGAACCCCCCGCCCCCCACTAATGACACGCTAACTCGGGCGCCTTTGCTGAAGGAGGAAACACAGGGTCGGAATTACCTGCAGGAAATGACTTCAGTCTCTGTCACCGTGTCTTTGCGCAAGTCTCTGTTTGACTTCAGTACCTCAGGCTACCGCAACAAAGCCACCGCTACCGTTACAGCTATTAGTTATCTCTACAGTTAGTTAGCTATCTCTAGCCGCCGTTTTTGCAACCTCCCGCAGCTCTACATCGCGGTCAAGGTCATATTCAGTAAGCCATTGCGGGAGCAGACCGGCCTTTAAAATGTATTTCTTGCTCTATCAGCTACTTTAGGTGTTTGATCCTGCCTGCCAGTAGTAACAACACAGTGGGAGTATTTCCTTAAATATCTGAGATATTTTTCGACGTTGTGAAACTATTCGTGTCCATAACAAAGTTCCAAAGTCTCTTTCTTTGTTCAAGTGTCACTTTTAGTCCTTCCAACTTTCATTTAGCGAGAGCTACCACCCCAAACACCCAGACCCTCTCGTTTTATGATGTACTTTGTTAATTACACGTTTATTTAAAAGCCTCAGAGTTGCCGATAAATTACTTGGTGTTTACGAGCGCTTCCGTTCCCATGCTGTTCATGAGGAAAATAGGCTTAGTGGTTAGACATTGTGGCTCTATATGCAATTAAAGGGTTCGTTATGGATGCTGAAATCAGCTTTGTTTGTAACAGGGGCTGATGTCTGTTGAATATTTGCGTTGTAAACAACCTATCCATGAACGTTTTACTATGCAACCAGGAACAATACAGAAGACAATAGGCTTCCCACTCCGCGACGGTGGTTCCTTGTGGTCGACCAAAGACACAAATTGAGAGAGGTGAGAGCATTGGCGACGCCTACCTGTGACCCAGTGGAGTAGCGCCCCGGAGGGCGGGATGAGGAGCTCTTTACGGACCCAATGGAACTCTCCACGCTCTTACCACTGCAGCAGTGAGTACGCAAGCACTTCCCATATTCCTTACGCACCTGGGAACCACACACACACACACAAAACCACACACGCTCCAATTCAGGCTCCTCCCACTGAACCTCGGCCCTAAATATGGAGCCACGGGGTCAAACCGAAAACAAATACCTTCTTCTGGAGGACACAGTGGAAGATGAAGATGAACATGCCCTGCAGGGAGTTGAAGATGGTGAAGAGGTAGGCCATGATGATGGTGCTCTCGTTGACGTACATCAGACCGAAGGCCCAGGTCAGGCCCAGCAGGCAGAGCAGAGCGATGGCCCCGATAACCCAAGACCTGGAAAGACAACGTCGCGCCAAGACGCTGTCAGCATTCCGGACGCTCTCTCTAACTGGTCATGGGGACTTCTGGGAATCAGTTGGCATTTCCTTAATGCTCCTTTAAGAACTAACAGCAGGGATGACTGTGGACTAGGACCTGTAGTCTGTCTGTCTGAGATACCTGTGGACACTTATAGCTAAAACATTTGTGATGCTCATTTGCTATGAACAAATCTGAAAGCTTTTTTGGTTTTACATTCCAAGACCATGAGCAGGAGACACTGAGGTGACTTCAATGTCAGCAAAGCCTACGAGGTGGTCTGACAAGGTGACTGTTGTCAGACCACTTAGAATTCTGTCGGCATTGCGCACAACTAAAAAAGGAACATTGCGACAAACTGTTCACTGAAGCACAACACAAAGAATGACATTTAAAAAACACAATTTCAGGATGAAAAAGTACAAATTGCAAATATGACCCTCCCCCCACCCCATTCAATTGGCTATCTTGATCTGTGGACACACTGATGAATCAAAAGGAGAAACACAGCTGAAAATGAATGTCCAAAAGTCAGACACAAGTACTAATGTGAATGAAGGGAAAATGGCAGAAGAGAGCCCTATTGACTTGAGGAGAAATCTAAAAGAGCGAGTTTAGAGTTAAGCGGGTTTTTCGCCTATTGTTATCATCTGCACTTTGGGGACAGCTAGTTTTCTCAGTCCTTTCTCTTTTGAGTCTCGCGTCCATTTTGTGATGGAAAGGTAATAGACCAACCAATTTCAAAATGTGAAATTGGGAGAGACACAATATTACAACTTCAGAAACAGTGCCAGTGGAAAACTAAAATGAAAAGTCAACTCCAATATGAAATGAGTACTTGGTGGACAGTACTGCATTCACACCAAACAGTATATGTTCTGGGACTAGAGTTTAAGGCATTACACAAATGTCCCAACATTTCTATTCATATGTTATTTTGGAGGGGGTTTTAAGATTTTTTTATGACTTGCACACGTATGTACTTTTTTACATATGAATTTTCTAATATGAAGACAAGAATAAACGTGTGTCTCTCTTATTTGCTGGGATTATGACTGTAAGACAATTCCTATATGAACACAATATGTGGAGAATGAGGGAAGTGCCAGAAGCTTCTAATGTCATTACATTGTATGATGTACGCCCACCATCTCCACTGCAAACGTCTTTGTCACAAATCTTAAATTGCATCAGGCATGATTACATATGTTGTGACACATCTGGCTATGGGTCTAGGAGACTTCTGGAGTGGATTAATGACCGAAAACACATAAGGGCAGTATTCATGTGCACTGCCTTTAACTTGACAGACATCTTAACTACACATTCACTAAGGGCAGGTGTTGGAATTAGAATCACTTTGTTTTGAGAAAATGAATGGTTAATGAAGTGTGTGTCATAAAAAGACGACAACCTGTCTATTACAATCTTACTTGATTTCGGGTTCGTAATCCTCATAGCTGACAGGAGTGACGAAAAACAAAATGAAAAACATTAAACAGAATAAAACACCAAACAGAAAAATGTCATTTGAAATATGAGACAAAGGCTTCGTAAAAGGGATCCTGACAAACACGCATGACGACATACTGAATTTTGTTTCGTTTTCCCCCCCTCCAAAAACATGAAATGAACAACTATATTGACTACATCTGACATTCTAGAAGCCAGAATCCACTTCTGCTCATTCATATTTCGGGAGTGTGTTGCGGGTGTTAAATGTAATTATCCTGGTTCAGGCGAGTCTCCAGTACTCAATAAATACGGGTGGGCCCGATGTTCGCCTCAATCGCCTGTAATAAATAGGCCAGGTGCAAAAATAAATGATTAATGAAATTACCGAGGCCAAGCATTTAGTATAATTTTTTCCCAGATATTTCATAATGAACTGTTGGGAGAGACACTTTATCAAGCGGACGGCCCCCCTCCCTCGCAGGTCAGAGAGATACGATGAGGGGTGAAAAAGAGAAGAGGAGATTTGACCTCAAACTAGGGACAGTTTTGCAGAGGGATGGGCCACTGGGACAGTGGGACTTAGATAGAGATGCCCGAGGACACAATGGACGTATTAGGGAGGACGGGACATGAAGAGGTTATTTTTCATATCTTCCCTGGTTTGTATATTTCAGCATAATGAATAATGGATCCGGTCACCGTTGCTTTTCACATCTGCAACTAAGAATTTATTATGATAGTCATTTTCCTCTGAGGGTTATCTTGGAAAAATCTGGTTCAAGGTAGCGGTTTTCCCCTTTGCAACCTGCATTTTTTTCCTTATCTCATTCTATCCGAAAATGTTCAAAAGATAAACTGCGGATGAAGCCGTTGGTCCGAAGTACATGTTTACAAATGTCTTTCAGAAGTGCGTTAGATATATTCCCTCATTTGTAAATGTGAAATTAACATTTGAACAAAAAAACGGAGTTAATCCTATAATATGTTCAGTGCTACCAACCTGTACCCATTCCCCGAAGCTGAAGTAGCTCCCACAGAGACACTGAATACCCTCGCAATGACGCCACTTGAACAACGTGCTCAATGGTTCCAATGCTACAAAGGGAGCACTTGTGCATTTTCACAGGAAAACGAGGGAAAAGTGCCTGTCGTGTTAATAGTTGCAGTAGAAATATCAAAAAATGAAAAGAAGTTGAGGAGCAAAATTTTTCAATGCAACAACCACTTTTGAATTGGCACCAATTTCCCTTTTCATAACATCCAAAAGATACAATTCCGAGAGGTGATGTGCAATTCAAATTGCTTGGTACATCAAGTATATAGCTGATTTGTCAATCGAGTCAATTTTTATCATAAAGCATCAAGGAGTTTCCTAGCGTTGTTTAAAGGATAGGGAATTGTTACCTGCTCAGCAGGATGCAAACTATTTGATTAAAGGTGTGCATCCGAAAACATGCCTATTACCTGAAATATTTTACTTCAGATATCAATTTCCATACAGTATACAGGCACCGTAAAGACAAATTGCAACGAAAATATGTCTACGTATGTTATGTCTCTGTATCTTGCGGAAGGCAGCCTATACTTTATAACAATTCCACAGATCAAGTATTCAAGTTCTAATTCAAAATGTTGGCCATACCTAATCACAACAACTCCCGGAAGCATTTGGGAGAGTTGCAGATGATTACAGATTATAAATAATCGAAAATGTGTGCCTCTCATGAAACCGCGCGCTCAACTAGGAGGTACCCCCCCCGCTGGGAGCTACGCACCGGAGAAGGCTCGTACACCGGGCACAGCGACATCGCTAAGCTTCCGGGAAGCCGACCCGCCGCGTCAGTGAGCCACAAGACAAGGCAGACCGGGCCTGACATCAACCCTGCCAACCCGGGACAGTGCATGGCTCTGGAGCATTGTTGGTGTGCTAATGGCCGCCGTGACACAGCTTTAATACGAGGCAGTGGCTTGACCGCCGCGCCAGTCTGGAGCCACTGGTTGGACCGTTTTGTAAAATATCGAGTAAGTGGGAGGAACAATATCTAATTACTGCCAAAGGAACAACAAATAAATAAATGTTAATGTACAAATACCGATGAGCTTGAAATAACATGGAATATGCCAATACACGGCACACGGCACAAACGACGGAATATGCCAATACACGGCACAAACAAATGGGATGAGGAATTGGAAAAGGGAATACTGCCACAGGGAAAAGAGCGGAATATCTCTCATTGGAAGGGCAATGGGAACACAACACAATACTGTAAGTAACCAGAGTCCTAATGGGGCAGTCATCTGGAGAAATTGGACGCATCTTACCAGTGCCATTCCACAATAATAATTCCATCGTAATAATGATAGCTACCATGAGGAAGAAAATGTGAAAGACAAGAAAACAAAGCAAGACACTATTAGACAGAGACATTTCGGCATGCTGTAGTAATAAAAAGACCAAAAAACCGGGAGGATATACGTCTGTGGAGAGAGTGTAAGAGACCAAAATACAAAAACGTGGAACCTTCATTATAACAATGTGATGAAATCTGGACATAAAATGTGACATCAAAAGACAAAAAGACATTTGTGGTAAAGATAAAAGAAAATCCTGACCTAATTATGACTAGGGGTTGAACGGGGAGGTGGGGGGCCCTGGTTTGAGGGTGCCCCCCAGGTGATTAGCTGACACCTATCTAAAATATGATCTCCACCCCCGGAAAATAGCATAACACGCCATATTTGTAGGCCGGATACAGCATATTAGACTGGGTTAGGATCACATATGCACTGCTCAATATAATTTAAAGAACACGTAATCATCACAGTACAACACCGAGTCAATTAAACTTCTCAAAATTCAATCTAGGAAGCGTAATCAAATGTTAATCAATGTCATCCGTTTTGATCTAAATGAAAGTTCCAACAGGTGCACAGGAGAAGTAATAGCTAGACAACCCTGAAAATAGTATATTTTTGCAGGTGGTGGCCAAAGACAATTGCTCTCTCCTTATCCTTCCTGACTGATTCTTCTCTAGTTTTGCGATTTGGATCACTGATTCCCAGATCCAGGTCTGGGAGGAGATCCCCCAGGACTCCATTTGCTGCCTCATTAGGAGCCTCCCCAGGTAAGGGCTATAAGCACTACTGACTCACATATTTCAATTGCTTATTTTCAGAGTGAGTTTGAATCCAGGTCTTCATTTCCATTGACCATTGTCACGTCATTCTCAACTGATTACACAATCTACAGTAAAGTCAGTTGATCTTTAATACATTTCGTTCATCGAGAACCAATGTGTGATTTAAGTGATCCCTTCATTTTTTTATCAGTGTTTTACAGCATACAGCAAGATCTCCCATCTGCATATGATACTGCTGCCATCAATAGCTACATTACTTCATACAATAAACATCTTGTTGATAGTTAGCTACACATCAATGACTTAAATGTCCACCAAAATGTTCCACTGCCAAGGATTTACTGATTTACTAAAACCTTCCTGTCACACTTGACACAAAATAAAGTTAGAATTGGCAACACAGAAAATGTTTAAATCCAAACATTCTTTTTATAATGAGCCGATTATAGCAGTAGGCTAACCAGAACCATCGTAACGCAAACACCTTACCACCGCTAATCTTATTGGCGTTCACACCCGGTCTTACCAACTAACTGTAATACTGTTTGTAAACATCTTATTTGGCACTTTGCTGATCTACGTATATGCAAGCCTCTACAGAGCGGAACTCCTTCACCAGCTGTTGTGTGAACAACTCAGATTGCCCACACACATGAACTAAACTCTCTGTCGGAACTATAAAACTGTAATAACACTGACATAAAAAGTGAGTGGTTAAAAGTTATACATAAAACGTAAGTAGAGACATTGCCCATACTGACCAGGTCCACTGGCACCCTTTTCCCTTTAAATTGCACTATTTTAGACCGGGTCTAAAGGGCTCCAGTCCAATGTGGTTTACCATTGAAAGGAATAGGGTTCCATTTGGGACGTAGCCATGGTGAATGAGGAACATAAATCTGGAGGTAGCCCTTAAGGACCTCACAGCTGAGAGAGAAGGGGTCTTGACCTTTCTGTCTGAGAGGGTCCGAAGGGGAGCTTTCTGACTGGCCGGTACTGACTTGTGTGATAAATCATATGATGAAGAGAGTGGACCGCAGTCAATATTCACTCAACGGGTAAACAAGCCAACACATCTACAATAGACCACATCTATAGCTCATCCGCGGTAGGCATAGACAAATCTGTAGCTGTGTAACGAGGGGAACAGAGAAACAGTTGTTACGTTTAAATGTTTCCACATTTAAACGTAACAACTGTTTCTCTGCGGAAACTTTCTAAAAAGCTGATTCAATTGAATTAAACATAACATGAACACTGCTAAAATGTATCAATAGTTAAAAATAATACTCGGCAATTACCAACCTAATAAGCTGTTCGAAATCCGGCTATAAACAGCTGTTTCAAAGCATCCGTCTTGCTTTAAATTATAATTAGCTTTAACTGCTTTCATTTCCGTGACTGATCACCGTTGTTTTCCTGATAGCTCTTTCAACGTGGTGTGCAGATCGGGGCTTAGAACTCAGTTTCCCCAACACGTGTCCAACGGCTATCGCTGCTATCAAAGAGGGTACTACTGATACATAACTTCCCGTCTATACTGGAGTATTCTGTCAGCTCTACCGGCAGTTCTGGATTACCATTCGGACCGGTACAACACTCACACAGTTCAAAGAGCAAAAAAACACCGGAAAGCTAGCTTCATCCCTGCTGGGCTTGGTCCACCCAGGATGTGTGGTCCAGGTGTTAAGCTGCTCGTTTACATCCTAGCCAAACAACATTTGGAGGCTTTTTCGTTCACTACAGTTTCAGCGGTGCATGTACACCTTGCGAACCCTGTTTGATCGGTCAACCATACTACTCCTTGTGAGAGTGGGAAGAATGGCGGAGATGTCAAAATGCAATGCCAAAATCATTTTTGGGCCACAAAGTTGTGGTTAGAGCAACTGACCACTAATGAATGGTTGAATGGTCAAGTCCCAGAGCTGTTGAAAAGGAGAAACATCTGCTGTTCTGTCCCTGACAAACACTAATTGGTCCCAGGTTGTTGCTGAAAATGAAAGAAATATTTACCTTGTAAAATGACGGTAAAAAAACATGGCAACATTTATTGCAGAATTACAGACTTATTTGTACATTGTGTCATTTGTTGAGAACAAAATGACATAACAACGGTCAGTGAAAACCAAAATAACGAATTGGGGCCTGGATTCAAACTCCCACTGAACCTCAAAGCAAACAATTAATATCACAAGCTGTTCCAACATCTTGTCACAGAAACTCAGAATATGACTCAGTAGTGTGTATGGCCCCCACGGGCCTGTATGCACTCCCGACAACGCATGATGAGATGACGGATGGTGTCCTGGGGGATCTCCTCCCAGACCGGGATCAGGGCATCAGTGAGCTTCTGTGGTACGTTGGCGTGGGATTCACCAATACCCAGAGGTTCTGTGAAGAGAACACGACGCCAAATCTGGGGTTCTCTGACGAATGTCAATCAAGCTACTTAGTGATGGGCTGTGAGCACAGGTCTAACTGGAGGATGTTGGGCCCTCATGCCACCCTCATGGAGTCAGTTTCTGACAGTTTGGTCAGAAACATGCACAACGGTAGCCCACTGGAGGACATTTTGTAGGGATCTGGCAGTACTCCACTGTTCCTCCTCGCAAAAAGGAGCAGATACCGGTCCTGCAGCAAGGTGGAGGCCCCTAACAACCCTGTCCAGCTCCTCTCATGCCTGACACCTAGTAACAATTCTATGCTCTTGAGACTGTACTGGGAGACACAACCAACCTTCTGGTGATGGCACGTATCAATGTGCCATCCGGGATTGAGCTGGACTAACTGTACTACCTGAATGGGCAGCAGGTACTGCTTCATGCTACCAGTAGTGACAAGGACACAAGTAAAATGCAAAAATAGAGAAACATTGTCAAGAAGGATGAGGAGAGAGCAATTGTCTGTGGCCACCACCTTCAAAACAATTTCCTTTTTGGGGGTTGTCTTGCTTTTGCCTCTCCAGTGCACCAAGTGTCACTTTAATTGGCACCAAAACAGGTGACATTGATTGATAATCACATATGCTTCCTAACTGGGCAGGTTGATATCCCTGAAGTTTAATTGACTTTTTGTTATACTGTGATGATTACACGTTCTCAAAAGGTTTTTTAGCAGCATATTTTCATTACAGCATACTTTATTAGAATGCGGAGGGTTGACCTCAACCCCATCTCGTCAAATAATAAAAAAGTTAAATAACAAGATGGATCCACCAAAAGGAATAGGCAGAAGCTGGATTTAGTGGTTGTAGAATCTGACTTTGGGTCAATATAATCCGGTGGAAGCCCTGTTCTGCTCTGGACAACAAATCCCATTGTTAGGGCAGACAGATAAGGATCAAGTCATTTTATCCAATAACTGGTTATGTTGCTGCTAGTGAGTCTCAAGAGGGACAAACAGTATCGAAGGTATTTGTTTTTTTATGGGTATCTGCTAGGAGCCAATTGGACCTTGTCGGAAGGAACCTTAAGAGAGTATGACAAAGACGTTGACAGTGTGTGTTGGTGTCTGTGTGATGGGGTGTGTGAAGTATGTGTGTGTGTGCATGCACTATGGCTGAACTAGGCCAGCAGGGGCTATATCCACTGACAAGACGCTGGAGATGATGCCTTTGGCATGACAACCATAAAAACACAGCAGGGTCTTCATACAGACCGACAGGAGGGACAGTGAAGATCTGTAACCATCCATCAATAGGGGGAGAAAAAATTGTTTTACCCAGATGCAAAATAACTATCCTGACTGGTCATATATATGTATGTGTGTATATATATATATATATATATGACACACATTGGACACATACACCACCATGCAGAGTAAAATATGAAACATGCATGAATTAAACCTTTCAATGAACTAAACCTATTAATTTAATGTGACGTCAAATCTAACCCTCACAACTAAAAATGTTTCATGGCGCATTGGGTTTTTGCACAGGTAATTGAGTATCGTGAACATGCATACGTTTTTCCTATTGTCCCTCAAATTGTAGGCTCGTAACGACATACACGCGTACACGGTACCGGGGGCAAACACGCACACGCACGCACGCACACGCACACATACATACACGATTTAATCCAAAACCCAGTTCAAAGATGTTATCATAAACCTTGATCCAAAAATAGCCTCCTGGATAGTAAAATGTACGCGCGCTCCTGCAAACAAACACCCAGACACAAACACTGCCATGAATATTCATAGACGTGGAAGCGGGAAGCCCACTGTCCGGGTTAATTCCACCAGATTGTCTCGTGGCCTTTTCCATCGCCGACAAGCGTGCACTTCAGATAATGACAGACGCCCGCTGGAATACCTTTCTCGTTTTAACCCTTAACCCCCCCCCCACGACACAACCTTTGGTGATAATGAGAATTGCGAAGCTGGGGGGCTGTGCTTCCTGCATCCCAGCGTGGCCTTCCTCGCACTTCAGAAGTGACTCAAAGCGTTCGCGAATAACACGGAACAAGCGGGTGCATGGACCAGGTGAACCGCGGGATTATCAGGATGAACATATAACAGTATGGTTGTTTCGTCAGCTTTCGTGCTACATGGGAAAGGAGACCGCAACTATTGGGGCTGTTACCAGCGTCAGGCTCAAATACACCGCGAGCCACCGAATCCTAATCGGCGTCACCGACGTACCCATTCGTGGCGTGCACCGTAAACCTGGAACGCGCCGACGCCTGAACGGACACGTGACTTACTTGATGTTGTCGAGGCAACCCGAGTCCGGTTTGAGGATGGCGGTGTGGTGGAACATCTTGTACAGCGCGATGCCAAGGAAGATCACGTTCAGCTGGAAGGGGAGGAGTCAAGGAGAGAGATGGAGAATAAACCAGAGGTGAGATGGCGTTTTTCATTCATTTTTAAGTCTGTGTCGACTTGAGTGTGTGGAATAAAAACATGACGCCGTTTCCCACTTTGCCAAGTAGAGCACAACGTGATGTGAACATTGTAAAGGTAACTTAAATAGAAGGGCCAATTTGAACTCTAAGAAGAACTTCCACTTGTCAGCTACTAATAAATGCAATGGCTGCAGACTGTTCTATAGTTTTTACTCTAGTTCTATTGTATTTTACCATTCAGTGGCAGTAAAATACTGGTAGATATATTTCAATTTGTACGAAAATTCCTGGGACTGGGTTTTTACTGGTTTTACAGAGTGCAGTCATTAGGACTCAAATAATGTCAAAACAATAAATACAGGGCAACATAAGAAAGCATGGCATACTTGGATGAGAGAGGTGAAACTACTGGAAATATAAGTAAGAGGGGGCAAGTCGCAACTTTAAAGTATTGCCCCCTCACAATGAACCCAGTTTGAATGCTAACCCATAGTACACTGTGCCTGGGAAGTGACATGTTGTTAAATGAGCCACTCTGAATCAGCAGGTATATAGATACCTATTTGCTCCACTCTATTACATATCCTCCTAGAAGGACTAGCTATTCTCCCGGAAAGACAACATTTACCTATTCTCTCGGAAAGACTACATTTACCTATTCTCCCGGAAAGACAACATTTACCTATTCTCCCGGAAGGACTACATTTACCTATTCTCTCGGAAGGACTACATTAACCTATTCTCCTGGAGGGACTACATTGACCTATTCTCTCAGATGGACTACATTAACCTATTCTCCCAGAAGGACTACTTTTAATTATTCTCCCGGATGGACTACATTTACCTATCCTCCTAGAAGGACTACATTTACCTATTCTCTCAGAAGGACTACATTAACCTATTCTCCCAGAAGGACTACTTTTAATTCTTCTCCCAAAGTACTACATTTACCTATTCTTCCGGAAGGACTACATTTACCTATGCTCTTGGAAGAACTACATTTACATATATTCTGCCTTTACCTTAAGTCCTGGAGCAAATACATTTACTTATACTTCAGCAAGACTACATTTCCAGACATGTTCAGGCATTGTTAGAGAATGGTTGATAAAGAGAAAAAGAATGAGTCATGAGGTGGAGATACATATTTTATAAAGTGCATTACAGAAAGAGGATTAGGCATTATGCATTTTTGGTTTTGCAAAGTCCTAAATTAGGAATTAAAATAAGCCTGAAATATTTTTGTGTACATGCACGCTCGCGCACGTGTGGGGACGTGCGTGTGGGAATGGTTACTCCGTCGCTGTGGCTCCTATATCTGTGCCTGAAGGTATAATCTTTTTAAACCCAGAACTTTACTGGTCTGCTGCCTGACTGGGCTCTGGGACCACACGTGTTAGGAGTCGGGATCAAGAAATGCTAAAATGAGAAATAGGTTGTGAACAAAGAAAAGAGCTTTAACCACTCTAATTGCGAGTTATGAGCCGAATACCCTACAGCTGGGATAACAGCTACGATCACATAGACTCCTGTAAGTACGAAGTAGTGAAGCTACCGTACAGTTCTAGGCAGAAGTTCACTCTGAGAATCAATCATAATCGTGGAGATGGGTCACTCGAGAGACTGAGTAGAAAACCTTTCTCCTCTCTACCTCAGTGAATACATCTCCGTTGTGCGGCAAAGCGACTAACCACAATACTTCACGTTTCGCCTCCTCGTCCATTTCCTGCCATTACCCCCGACCAGCAGTGGCCGTACACACTACATTATTACAGAGGAAAAGTGGATGTTAAGCTCTCACCGGAGCATTTCCACGGCGACCTGGGGGGCTAAGTAGGGTTAATGAGATGTACGGGAGTAGGGAGGCGTACCATAATTATCAAGGTGGCCGGTCCAATGAAACTCCAAATGAAATAGGTGTCCAGTCGGAGCCAGCACCTGGATGGGAGGAACGAGACACAGAGAGAGAGAGAGAGAGAGAGAGAGAGAGAAGGGGGGAGTATATAATTGTGTAATATCATACATAGGATATCATTATTATCTCTTGTCTTGCTTGTCCATCACCTCTATATGAATGGAGAAAGTATATGAGAGCATGAGAAAGGGAGAAAGGGAGAGAGAAGGGGGTGGTACAGGGAGGGGGACAGGGGGAAAGGGGGAATGAGATTGAGCTGTCATATCAAATGCCTAATCCAATGAAACAATCTAATACAATTACTAATAATGACACATTGAAGCACCCAAGAAATAATTTAAGAAATTGTTCCAACCATAAACACAGAGAACAAGAAAGTCAGAACACATCACTTTACCACGGGGAAACAAAACAGTACACAAACACACAAAGGTAATAAAGAAAACAGCTCAATGTGACAGAAGAATCTATAGGATCAAATCACTTCTGAGAAAATAGTTAACAACACAAACAGCTAGCTATCCCAAATGGAGATGTATGGATGGACCACTTCTCCAAACCAGTCATCCCTTAAACAATAAAACAAATGAGAGCAAAAACAATGATCTTGCCAAAACCTTCTGCAGACTCAACTATCAAAAGACTACTAGAACGAGGACAATTCTCCAGATTATTTTTTTTTAAACCTTCCGACTAAAAAGGCCTGGGGCGTTTATGGTATAATGAACTAAATTATTTACAGACCACATTTACGGACCATACTGAAAATTAGTCAAATTAGCCAACTCTTCAAAATGACTTCTGAAAAGAAACCCAAGAAAGCAATTACCAGTATCATCAACAGAAGGTTTCTTCAGTGAAAAAAATACTTAGAGCAAACTGGCAAATTGGTGATATTGGCAAGGTGAGGCTGGCTCACATGACATACAGTTCCTCCGGATTGGTTAGAGTGTCAAAGTTTAAAGGTCATAAAGGTTTATATTCTGTTCTGGAAAAAGTGACAAAATGGTGATATGGCCAACCTTAACCATTAGTGGGAGAAAGCTAAATGGACAAAGGTCAAGCCTACTTGCTAACTAATATCCTGTGTGGAATAAAATAAATTAGGACCACAGAAATACAACTCAAGCTGGGAAAGGTCTGTACGGGAAAGAATAGAATATCCATGCCCAGCTCATTTCTTCATTTGATTTAATTGAAATTAAACTGTCATCCAACCAGACACATACACATTGTGTCATTAAGAATACACACGCTATTAACCTTTTCAAACTACTGTACTGGCTCGGATGAAATTATTTTCATATTGTCCTGTAGAGCACATTTCCAGAAATATGTTGGATGTGTAACCAAAACAGCGTGGCTCAGCTGAAGCAGTGAGTGTGAAAGGGCCCAGAGACGTAGACAGCCAAATTACCATGTCTTTGCAAAACAACCTCCCATCACACCGATTAAAAACATTGCAGTTACTGAATGCTTTTCGGTTGATTGAATATGAACACGCCTAGGAATAAGGGACCATGAAGGTGATACCGGTACGGCAAACTACAAAAATGAAGCAGATTCATCACCTGGCGGCTAAATTATTAATGGTTTAATCCAAACCTCCGCTAAGATAGACCTCCATTTTTGTCCATGAGAAAATTACAATACAAATTCCCATTCTGTTTTCCGGGGCTGACAGAAAGACAAAATGGAAGTAACATGGAATTAGTCATAACTGAATTGAATTTTAAAGTAGACTGAATGGGAGGAGGGCACTTAGCTTTGGACAGTGAGGGCCGTACTAAAACACTGAAAGAAACTTGAAATTTAATTATAACTTGTCATATCAAAAATGACAATGGTGAGCATTCTATTCAGAAAGCTGCATTGATTCCTTCTTAAATGACTTCTACGGACATTTTTGGTGTATTTTAATCAGAATAGCTCTATTGCAATTTTCACAGCATTTTAACCCTATTACAGAATGGAAGTGTTTCTTTAGACTCCAGAGTACTAGACGCAAGCTCAACAGTCTTGGTTCGAGTTTGTGCAATTACTTCCCACCAGGGGTCAACTTTCCAAAATGAATCATGTTGCAAGTTCATTTCTTTCAAATAGGCATACTTCTGCTCTCTCCTGCAACATTTCCCTTGGTCCTTTGTGTATAGGAAAAATAACTGCACTATGTTATCTGTCATGTGGTTTCATATACATTTCTAAAAAGGATAGTGCAAAATGACGCTTTGATTTACGGTTCTCCACTTTGCCAAAATACTTATTTTCCTAAAGAGTCCATGTCAATGGACTATTAAATTATATTTTAAAAAAGATTGTTAAGGGCAAATTCACTTTAACTGCGCATCTACATTAGTTACACATGAATAACCCATTTTAGCATTTCTATATACAGTAGTTGTTAATTTCAAGGCACAGTATACTTGATATATGATATATGTACATGCCATTTACTGCATTTTTAGCCAACTTAATAAGTCAGGTTTGGGGAAACTACAAATATTTAATCCAACATAACATGGTGGAAATTGGTTATACACATACAGTGTTTTCAGAAAGTATTCATTCAACTGCATTTCCTGACCAATGTTCAGTGGTGTTCAATTCTGTCCTTTGGCTGGGCCACTCAAGGACATTCAAAGACTTCCCAATGCCACTCCAGTGGTATCTTGGCTGTGCGCATTGGGTTGTTGTTGTGCTGAATGTTGAATCTTCAGGCCAGTCTGAGGTCTTGTGTGCTCTGGATACTGTTTTCTTCAAGGACCTCACTGCATTCAGCCTTCCCTCAATTCTGTCTCCCAGTCCCTGCCACCGTGAAACATCCCCATAGCATGATGCTTCCACCACTATGCTTCACATTAAGGATGGTCTTTGACAGGTGATGAGCAATACCTTGCTGTTGCAATCAATTGATGTGGTCACAGGTGATCTGCAATCAGCAAAGTTTTAGAGAAATCTATATGACCAGAGGGTAGTGGACAGTGGATGCATTTGGAGTGTCATGGAAAATGGTCTACGTACAGATTTGCATAAGATATTAAATACATTAAATACATTGGGTTGAGGAGTTGTTCAACAACATTTCTTTTGTGTTGATTCTCATATCATAGGGTTAAGAGAAGACCATGTTTACACATGCACGCAATCACACACACTCACACACACACCTACTTAGCTCCCCTCAGTAGTTTCCTAAGTAGTCATTATAAAATATGCTGAAAGTGTTTTTGTTTCTTTTTATCAGTCTTTGCCCAGATCATAGAAAAGCAGATTTCTTTAAAAGGGAACGTCTGCCATTTCCACAGAGCGCTCGAGCCAGTAACCCAGAAAGCCTCCGCCTTTCTGTCTCCTTTCCAGTCATGTCAGAGTTCCGGTTAGCTTTTTAATGTATCTATTTTTGCACAAGTCGGCCTGACGTGGCGAAAGGCTCCTCTGATCCTTAAGAAGCAAAGGGAAAAGAAACCTCGGTCCTCTGTTCCCCGCTTAGACAGCAGCGTTTTGTCTCCCGTTGCCTTTTGTTGGGTACCTGCGTCGGTGACACTGATACACAGCAACTTGCCACATCAGTTTAGCTCAAAGAGACACTCTGGAGAGTTGGGAGAGAAATGCACTACCGAGACCCGAAGATGTAAAGAGACATAGTCCCACGTGCAGAATTCTTTCTCCAGGTACACCAATGTATCCGAATGCATTTGTTGGTGGCAAGAATAAAAAAAAAAAACATGAAGTGAGATACATGTTAAAGCGACTGATTTGCGTCGACTAAGTAATTTATGCCCCGTCTTATTGCAATGTTTTTTTATGTTAAGATAGTTCATAATATATTTATAATAAAATACTCCAATCCTTGGGCTTCTTTGATTAAGACATTCACTTCCTATTCTCAACAATGCAGTCCTTAGAAATGCCTAGCGAAGCGGAGAAGATTAGATTGTTGTTTCATCTTTGGTGTAAACAGTTTGTGCAGTTGAATCACACACGTAGTAGTACCCTCTGTTTAACGACTGGTTGTTGAACAGCCTACATGGGTCGGCAGTGTCTGACAATGTCTGTCATTACGTTCTCTGTCAGTAATCACACTTAGAGACCGTGACGTAGCACAATCTTAGCGGCAATTTAGGATTTAAACAAATGTGAGACTTTCTCTCAGTTAAGAGAGCCACATAGGATCCCGTTTCTAATCGATCAAATTATTATATTCCCATTGGGGGCAGTGAGCCGGGCCGACACCCAGACCGCGCCCCATCTAGTCGAGCGCGTCACGCCCCGTCCCATCCCCCATATCTCACAGCTCTGTGTAATTGTTCCACCCGTAGCTAAGCTTTAATTATTCACTCAGTGCTGTGGCGGTAGCCAGTGGCAGCTACAGGCCCTATCCATCACTAAGAACTATGGCTCTAGCAACACCACGAATGTGCCTGAGCATGTGTGTGTGACTGTGTTTGTGTGTGCGACATGTATGAGAAACATCTTGTGACAAACTGCTGATGCTGGATTTCATTATTTTCAGATTGACTACAGATTTGGTGAGCGAGGAATGGATCTCCATAGTGCTTTCTGGGTGTTATTGTTAGTAATGCTGGTTTGTATCTCGGAGCGAAGTGCAAGAGCAAATCAAATGACTTCTCAAGGTTCTACTGTGGCGAAAGCCATTGTCGTGGCAGCGCAGGTAGTGGATTGGTCCGAGACACTCTTTCACAGCAACGGGCTGACCAGGTTTGATCCTTGACTCGGTCGGTCCAATCTCACTCTAGTGACTCCCTGAAAGCTAAGCTACCTCAGGTTGTGAGGTGAATGGCGAGTGGACATGCCCTCACATATACTGACCCATGTGGCTTGATGGTTGGATGCTGTGCGGAATAAAGCGGAATAGCTTGCCTGAGACAGCTTCCTTCAATCTTCAACTCTCCCAAATCCGTTGGGAATGGATGCCATTAGATTGGGCCGTAGATACAAGCAGATACGAAGATATTGTGGAATTGAGAGAACCGGGGGAAAATAAAAATAAGGTAGTGCACTACACTCTTTAAGTCTTCCGATCTCTACTCCTCGCACATCTCTTTCATCATGTAACAGAGCACTGCCACAACTGTATTAACAAATATGACAATTTCTTCACAAAGGAGGTTGTCATTACTGTGTTACTATTGTTCATCATTCAAATTATTTTGGATCTGTCACCAAAATGAATGCACTCTCTCCTTAGATCAACGGAAACCGCTGGGATTTCAAACCGATTGACAACTGCTGCAGAAGCAATCTTTTAACCTGCTTCATCTAGACAACCATGAAGGGTTGGTTGTTGTGCAGTAGAACGGGCTGTAACCCAGGAAGAGCTAAACAAGCATGTACAGGAGCTGAGACGTTGGTAGAGGGAATCCTGTCCACAGTTAAATCCTGCTTTTCTAAATAGCATTGACAGGCAAAGACAGACCACAAGGAAGGAAAACTATTGCAAGCTATCTGGATAAAGCTCCTTCTAAGTGTAATGTAAAACATTTAACCCTCGTGCAGTCCTCATGGGTCACTGTGTCCCGGCGGAGGTTTGCACTGTCATCGGGCTGAACGCGGCCTTGACGTTACACCCCCCCGTCCCCCCTCCAAAGCCAGACAACAGTTGCGCGGCCCTCTGGGTTGCGCTCGCGCGTATTGTGCCGACTGTGCGGCGTCCGTGTTAGGGCAGGATGGGTCAGAGTGACCCCGAGGACAGCACAAGGGTTAAACAGCTTCATGGCCCTTTGTCAAAAATACAACCCCTTTTCTAAATCAAGGGTTGGAAAACGCCCCCGACCTGAAATGATCTGATTGATAAAAAAGGTTTTTAAAATGTACCTGCCTGCATGAGGTCTAGGACTCAGCTCATCGCAGCTGCTCTGAGATTGTTTACAAAAACAGCCTCTGATCTAAAACTACAGAAATGCTATGGAAAAGCCGAGAGAAGGGCTTAGCGGATCGTCACTACGTTCAGACTGACAGAACACAAACCGGGACAGGATGACAGTCTGCCGTTGGATCCGTCAAGGATCCAAACCCAGCCACTCTAAAACAGACACCATACCGGCCGTGGCGAAGGGTTCCGACCGGACGGTCAGCCGGAGCATTAGGTTGCCGTCTTACGGAGACCATGGTACGGATGGAGACATAGCACTGTAACGTTGGAGCCCGGAACTCTGCGCAAACACTCACACTCGATCCGTGCCGTAGCTCCGGTAGTCCACGGCTGCCGACACCGCCACGATGAGCGCGGGCACGCCGTAGCCCACCAGGTAGAAGTAGCGCTTCCGCGAGTGCTCGCTCTCGAACACCTCCACCAGCATGATGTACAGCTGCACCCCCTCCAGGAACATCCAGGTGAAGGCTGCCAGGAAGAAGAAGTGGAGCAGCGCGGCGAACACGGCGCAGGCAATCTGAGGACGGGAGACACGGCAAGTTCAGTGGCCGGGTCGCCATCACACACACACACACATTACACGGGCGCCCGCACTTAAACAAACTACGGAGGTTGTCGTTCACGCATGCGGTTCTGCATTCAACCGCCATCGAAATTGCTTTTCCTAAAGGGGCGTGGCTTAAATCCAGGGCAACGGCTAACGTGTTCCTGCACCCTTGTATTTTAGGTAGAGTAGAGGTCATGGGTCTGAAGATGTTAAGACAACAGAGGTTATAGGTCTGAAGACGTTTAGACAACAGAGGTTATAGATCTGAGGACGTTTAGACAACAGAGGTTATAGGTCTGAAGACGTTGAGACAACAGAGGTTATAGGTCTGAAGACGTTAAGACAACAGAGGTTATAGGTCTGAGGACGTTTAGACAACAGAGGTTATAGATCTGAGGACGTTTAGACAACAGAGGTTATAGGTCTGAAGACGTTGAGACAACAGAGGTTATAGGTCTGAAGACGTTGAGACAACAGAGGTTTATAGGTCTGAAGACGTTAAGACAACAGAGGTTTATAGGTCTGAAGACGTTAAGACAACAGAGGTTATAGGTCTGAAGACGTTAAGACAACAGAGGTTTATAGGTCTGAAGACGTTAAGACAACAGAGGTTTATAGGTCTGAAGACGTTAAGACAACAGAGGTTTATAGGTCTGAAGACGTTGAGACAACAGAGGTTTATAGGTCTGAGGACGTTTAGACAACAGAGGTTTATAGGTCTGAAGACGTTAAGACAACAGAGGTTATAGGTCTGAAGACGTAAAGACAACACAGGTCTATAGGTCTGAAGACGTTAAGACAACAGAGGTTATAGGTCTGAAGACGTTAAGACAACAGAGGTTATAGGTCTGAAGATGTTAAGACAACAGAGGTTTATAGGTCTGAAGACGTTGAGACAACAGAGGGTTATAGGTCTGAAGACGTTAAGACAACAGAGGTCTATAGGTCTGAAGACGTTAAGACAACAGAGGTTATAGGTCTGAAGACGTTAAGACAACAGAGGTCTATAGGTCTGAAGACGTTAAGAAAACAGAGGTTATAGGTCTGAAGACGTTAAGACAACACAGGTCTATAGGTCTGAAGACGTTAAGACAACGCGGGTGGTGCTTCCTGGTCTGTGCAGGAGGAGTGTTTTTCGCCTGCCTGTCTGGCTGTCTGTTCAAGCCCCCGTTCGTACAAAACACGTTCCCCTTGCAGACTCCAGCTCCTCATTTCCCTCACACAGTTCACTCATTAGGGCAAAGTGAGAAGTCTTCCTTTGAGGAGCGTCCGCTCCTCCCAGCGCCTCGATGGCAGTGATGGAGGCCATCAGCTGGCGCTCCTCCACCCTCCCGCTGCAGATCAGCTCTTGACATGACACCACCCAGGGGCGCCCATTAAAAACAGGGGTGACATATTGATCAGATAATCCAGATTATCCGCAGCATTTACACAACGGGCCGATCCACGCCACCACGGGAGGTCCGCCGCCACAGTGGGGGGCGAGGGGGAGGCGCGGGCGAGGGGGAGGCGCGGGCTTATACCGCGAGCCAGCTGTAAAATAGAAACCTTCGCCAGGCGAATAGGACGAGTGCGAATCAGGGGTGTATTGAGGATCTGGAGAAGGGCAGTGATATTTTTGCCTAAAACGAATGTTTACACAGTGTTTTGCATCTTTTCTGTCTCATTCCCTTAACACAGCTGTAACACTAATGCATTCTGTATACGTACAGTGCAATAATGAGTTGATTAAGAAATGTTCAGTGCCACGGATACATACAGCTATAGCGCAGTAATTTAATAGGATCACCATGGCTTCAACACAGAACACTGATGCAGCATTCTAACACTTCTGTTCTCATTATCATTTGAGGCTTTCTAATCAAAACTAGCAGGAAGGAGCAATACAATGTCCCAGTTAAGGAAATCTAGGTACACACAACTGTATGAAAGTTTGCACAGTTTCATTTATTGAGGGAGACAATTTCCTTTAACTACCAGGAACCCCTGATTATGTTCTGTAGCTCACATATGCTGCAGTCAGAACAATTGTCCAAAAAAATAAAGTACATGAAAAACCCCTGCGCTTCCACCTTTAGCCCTTCAAAACATCGTACATGCCAAAACCTTGGTCCGGCCGACTGCTTGAATTGCTTTCTAAAACGAAAGCGTCCGTCAGGAGATGAGGGAACCGGGTGAAGGCGCTGAATGCCAAAGTATCAGAGTCATCTTATTTTAACAAGGCTCATGCATGAAGCCCGGCGTTACATTAGGACTGAAAAATAGAAATCATTTAACTGATTATATTAGACTGCATTGGGAGTTCATGTCAAACGTTAATAGTTTTTCCTTTTTGTGTTTTTTTCCAGTGTTTCACCAGGGATATTGTGGGAAGCATTTTAAGGCAAGACTTTCATGGCTACTTTAGGGATTACTAGCGGTCACTTTGGAAGACGTGTTGGCTGTATTGCTGGTTTGTATTGGTGTCAATAGGAGTATAACAGGCAAAACGAACAGAGACCAGAACCCAGTCTTGTGCAGACCAGAGGAACTGTGGAGTATCAAAACCGTGGAGTATCAATATCGGTCAGTGCTGATGAAGATGGCAAAACAAGTTCAAGGAGCAACCCTCTCAAGATATGGATGGATTCACACTGCTTCTCAGTCCACCACTGGAGCCTAAGAACAGGCAGATGCAAGCATGTGGCGAAGTGAAACCAAAGTAGAAACCTCTTTCAAAACTTTCCAGACTGACAGATCAACACGACCCAGGGCCCTCGCTAGCGCACGGGTCCAGTAGAGAAACATGAGGTCGGCTGTCTTATCCGGAGCATGGGAGTACTCTCACCGGTTGGTCCGCGCGGTTGATCCCCACCAGAAACAAAGACTCTGCGATGAAGAGGCTGATGCAGAGGTTCTTGTGGATGGTGTTGCGGTCGCTCTGGAGGCCCCGGAAGAAGCAGAAGGTGAAGAGGCTGATGAGGAGGCAGACGAGGGACAGCAGAATCCCCACCCACGTGATCACGTCCAACAGCATGTCGTGGACCGGGTCCGTGGTCTGTGAGAGGGTGGAAACATTAGAGTTCATCAGTTTGTTTTATTAGGCGTTAGCACACACAAACAAATGCCTCAGAAACAGAAAACAACTGCAAGGATGTAAACAGTAATAAAGGACTTATTTGCGTTTTACGTTAATTCGAGCTTATTGTCCTGCGACAAACTCATGAACTACAATGATATTCTGATCTTATAACTATCTCAACAGTATTGCTGCCTATAGACCATAATGTAGTTGAGCCCCGTCTGTGATTCCATTGGGTTTTTGTACAGTACAATACATACAGTACGATGAGGCCATACTGTTTGAAATAAGATCTAAGACACACGAAAAAAGGGAGGAAAACGTTCTTTTAATGGTTGTGGAGATTTGAGCGTAAAACCTAACATTGTGTATATAACATCAAAATACACCGTCCAAAAGCTTGCAGAGCTTTACAATTCTAACAATGTTCCTTTATAGCAGCTTCTTCACCCTCATCAATCAGGTTTACCCTCATCAATATTACATAGACAAGTGTTTCATTAAGAAGCAATGCCAACATTCTTCTTAGTCAGCAGAATGTGAAAAATAAATCTTCCGGATGATATTGGCAATTATAGTTGCTAGTATTTCAATTAAGAATTAGGCCAGCACAGATCTGGAACTTAATAACCCACTGATCTGGTGTGAAAGTTTCTCTAGGAACCAATCTTTTACCAGCTTTCCCTTCATGTAATCCTAACCTCCAAATTTACCCAAGATCAGACTTTAGAGTTATCACAATCCTACACTATGAACCTCTCAGAAAACACATTTATCAGATAACTCCATGACACACACCAGACTGATGAAAAAAACTCTCTCTCTATACTTACAATTATAATTTTTTTTACACTTGACAGTATTTGTAACACCCCTGACAAGATAAAAGCTTAAGCTACGTCAACTATAGCCACAATTAAGCGTCGGTGAGACATGATGATTTATTACCATAACATAATCACTGCCAACCAAACACTCTGGTCAGCTTCAGACACTACTAATTTCCCTGAGGAATTGTCTTCATTCTCCCTCCAGTGGGCTTTAACTTTAAACAAGGCCTTTAGAAAAGTTTGAGGAGGAAACCTGTATCTGCCTTCAAACTGACTGCTGTCCCAGCTGTATCGTCTAACCACCCGGGCAGAACTCAATGGTATCACTTCCTATAAAGATTACAATGGTGAAGCTTAGCTAAGAGCAGGAAGAAAATAGTATCTTTTCAGAATACATCTCTATAGCCTATAAACATGGAATTTGCAGTGCGTCCGTAATTATTATAGGTTTTTTTAAGGATAAGTGGAAATGAACGTGATGAAAGAAGGGAAGAGCAAAATCTCTTGTTTCTGTTATTAATGCTGATGTCTGCGGGAAAAGGACTGAATGACGCAGTATGTTCTTTTCTGTTCCAATAATGCCAACGGCCCCAGACATTGTTGTCGGAAGCTACAGGCCGCTTTTCTATTTTAATGGCATTTAACCATTAAAGCAAAATGAATAAGATGAAATTGTGATGGTTCCGAACAGGCAAAGACACAGGTTTGTCTACGGTTATACGACCGCATTCCACTCCTTAGCCTTCAGCACTCATTAACATAAAAGCAAATTGCATTTACGTGCAGCGTTTTTCACGATCATGTAGGTTTTGCAGACATCGTTCAAAACTTAAGTGTGTCTGCATGTGTGTGCGGCTGTGTGCACATCGGGTCTGTGTGCATGTGCATTTGCGTGTGCAATCTCAAAGGCTTGTGCTCACACAATCGTCCTCAAGGACGAAATCAGTGAGTCGCGACTCGAAGATGCGCTTCTTACTGTTTGCTTACAGGAAGCACGGAGTCTACATCTTCTCACACAAACAAGCACTGCCTCTAAATCAAACTTCCACCCGAGTCAGCAGTATTATCCTGCACGGGGTGGGGGCGGGGTGGCGGGGGTGTTGGAGGATTTTCAGCCACCTCCATTACAGCGAAGGGAAACTTGCTAGGAGGTGACACACAAAGGCTTGTTTAACGGCTGCACGGAGCGTAGTCTAACGCTAGCTGGGAGAGGGGGGAACAGATGCTGATCATTAAGGGGCTGCGGTACAATAACAGCCGACTCGCTACCCCGAGTCTGGGGAGAGGCGCTCTTTTGATTCTCCTGGCTGATGAGCCGTTGTGCATACAGGAGGGAACCGCCGTGACACTCCGTGGAGCAGTGTGTGTGTGTGCGTGGTGTGTTTGTGAGAGTTTGATGATGATGTGTGTGTTTGTATTCGGCTGCCTCTGGTGCCCCATGTTACAGGCGCGTCGTCTTGATGGGTTCGAGGCAGATGCGAAGCATTTCGGAAAGGTTGCCTGCTAGGGTTGGTTGAGCTAGAAAGCGGCGAGGTGTCTCCGGGCCCTGCCAATCACAATATCTGTCTTAATATGGGCGGGCCGACGCCTTTTGGTTCTGAGAGGTGGCTGATCACTAAGGCGACACTGGCCATAGCTGGATCGCTTTTGGCATGCAGCCCCATAACACACTTCACCGAGGCACCGCGGCTCGGCCTC
>JACXGK010000390.1:80976-115259 GCA_016801125.1 Novumbra hubbsi
TCCCCCCCCCCCCCCCCCCCCCCCCCCCCCCCCCGCCGCCACGAGGGGGCACACAGAGCAGTGTCGGGTTGCAGGGCGAGACATACGCAGAGGCGTATACACGTCACCCGCATTCCCCATAGGCCTGAACACTCCAATCATGTGTCTGGACGTGTTGAGATTGAACGGGCCAAACGGATAGAGAGGAGTTTCATTTCCTTATAGACCTCAACGACCTGCCCTGTAGCATGAGGGCAATCCAACGCAAATGCATAAATCTGTCCCGACGACACCTAGAGAGAGAGTAAGCGAGAGAGAGAGTGAGTAGGAGAGAAGGGGAGATGAGATAGATAGATAGTACAGAGAAAGCGTCAGATTTTCAAATTGACAAATCAAGCAAAAGATGAAAAAGACTAGTAGGAGTTTTGGCACACAGAACATGACCATAACATCACCATGTTATTCTAAGGGGAGCGGAGGTCTTTCCATGGGCTATCGCCAGTTGAGTTCACATATACACAAGGATTTATGATCTTTATAGAGTGAAGAACGGTAGCAAAAAGGGCACATGAATCAGGGGTCTTTGCCAATTTGTCACATTTAAAGGGCCAGGAGGAGATCTTAAAGCTGCATGCAGGAAATTTGACTTCAGTCCCAGTGTCTAATAGAGCTGTATAATATTCACAGCAACTATCCGTGATATACTGGCAAGAGGACACTTATGGTGCCTTAGGAGAATACAACCGGTCCAGATAGCAGCAGGGAGCTTGGATCTGTCCACATTCTCCCTTCTGATGAATACTTGTCTAACAACTGCATATGAACTTCACTACACACGCAACAGCTTGTCATTCAGTGGGAAGATACCAGTCGATGGAATACTTCAAAGTGACCTATGTAACAAGAGAACCTATTAAGACACAGACTGTACCATCGGGACACAGACTGTACCATATCTTCAGAATGTCTTTATGAATATGTATTTATACACTTCTCAAAAAAATAAAGGGAACACTTAAATCTCACATCAGGTCTTGGTGAACAAAATAATGTAGATCAAAATCGTTACGGTACATTGTGTAATTCGGTGAGAACAAAACAACAGTCAAAAACCAAACAATTGAGGGCTGGATTCAAACTCATACCACAAATCTGTTCCAATTTGCATGAATTTCTTCCAGGCAACTCATAATGTGACTCAGTAGTGTGTGAGACCGTGAACGGTGTCCTGGAGGATCTCCTCCCAGACCTGGATCAGGGCATCAGTGAGCGTCTGTGGCGGTACTTGGCGGGGCCAGATGCACCAACTCATTACGTCCCAGATTACCTTAACAAATTGACAGCTAGAATGCCAAAGGTTGGCAAGGCTGTAATTGCTGCAAATGGAGGATTCTTTGACAAAAGCAAAGTTTGAAAGACACAATTATAATTTCGATAAAAAGTCATTATGTCTAACCTTTCCAATGACTATATTTTCTATTCAAACTCATTTAATGTATGTTTTCATGGAAAACAAGGACATTTCTAAGTGACCCCAAACCTTTGAATGGTAGTGTATACATCTTAGATTCAGAGAACCCACCAGGACACTGATGTATGGGGAAAAGCATCCTCCTTCCATCATCCTATTGAGAGGCACCTGTGATTTATAACCCTACCCCAGCACACAAACTCACCGCCTAAGTAATGGCCTGTAGTTGGAGGGACAACAGGTCTATCTTTCTAAGTCTTGCCTGGTGCTTTAGCTGCTATTTAAACAGTGCCTCCAGAACCCTTGGGCTGTCTTGGAAATGAAAGCTTAAATTCAAAGGAGGGCCGGTTCGATAAAGAGTAGACTGCCGGTGCCTTGGGTAGCTGGCTGGTGGTGGGTGGGATTAAGGTATTTAACAGGAAACCCTAAAGCAGGCCTTTGCAATTGTCAGTTCTTTATTAACACTGTTTGTATCTCTTTGTTAGGTTTGATTTATATGTTACTTAGCATCTTGAATTAATCTGAAATATGTCACGTACTTCAGGAAACCAAGAGGCAACGTCAAAATAAACACAAACGTCACATTGGCGACAATATAAAAAAAAAAGTGAAATAAACACAAATTGTTAATTAATCACATGAATTACAAGAATGGATTCTTTATTCGTAAGATAGTAGAAAGGCCTGTCTCAACCTGCATTTCAACCAGGAGGAGTTCGGAGCTTGTAAACGGGTTTGCAGGAACAAACTCTTACTGTTCTTACTTAAAATCCAGGCCCAAACCTTAGTCTTACCCTAAGATTAATCCTTACCTAATATTTCTGACATTAATTTATTCCTTCAGAACATATCTGAAAAAAGCACATCCGGCATTCATTTTATTGCAGATATGAAATATATTTTTGTATAATTGTGTCACAAATTAGCAATTAGTGTCTAGTTCACAAAAATCTGTGATAGTATGTTGCACACTAGACAAATATCAGAAGGATGCATAGTGAACTAGATGAAGGTATGACAACTTGCTAGGACAAGCTGAAGCAATTCTTCAACAGCTGTTGGAAAACCTCATTCAACCCACGAACAGGGACTCTCTCTTAGTAAGTTCCAGCTGGAAGAAGGGGCATATCAATAGACTTAAACACTCCTTCGACAAGCATTAACATTATTATTTCGATGCCTGATGAGAGAGCAGTTTGAGTTGCATGAATGGAGGAGACAGCATCAAGCTACTTTGACAGAGCGCTTAAGCAATCCCACTCCCCCTCGCTCAAGTCATTCTGCAATCACTTCCCATCCCAGAGACACAAAAGCGACATAATCTCTGACTAACACACTGGCAAAGGCCTGTTTGGTTTAATTTGTTTAAGCGGACGACAGAGAAGTTTAGTGCGTTGGCAGGAAAAGCTGACAAATGTGATGGCTTTTGCCCTCAAGCTACTTTATGTTGTTGCACAAAAGGCCTGAGAGGTGAAACAGATGAAAGAGAGAGCATGCAATCCCTTCCAGATTGTTTGGACGGTAGCTACCTCGTTCCCTGTTGTTGACAGGCATAGTGCGAGTGTGTGTCTGTTAGGATATGATAGTGAGTCATGCTGTCAATGCCCTTCAGGAGTGTGTTTTTAAGGGGGGAATGTTTCTTTCAGAGTCTGACATTTAAAAGAAATACAAAATCAACAAAGCTTGCGAAAATGTACCAAATTAAAATGTCTTTATAAAAACAACCAGTCAATATCTTTTAGTCCACTGGCAATCAACAAGGTTGATAACATTTTTATTTAATTCCTTATCTTGAGCATGAAGGTCAACCCTAGTTTTGTCCTGTGACTCATTCGGAAGAAAAGCATCGGCTAAATGACAAGAAATGCAAAGAGATTCATGCAGTTTGGACCAAACTTCTTTTCATCACTTAGTAAAATATGACAATCCAATCGAACAATAGAAAGCTCAGAGAACATATTCACCTCACCCCATGTACTGGCTTAGTGAAACTTAGTGAGTCGTCTTGAACCCTTGTTCAGAAACAATTGTAAATGAAGTGCCTTGAAATTATTTTCTAGTCTACGGCAAAATTACATTGGTGGTCCAGTAAGTGATGAAGGTTGGAAAACCACTGGTCTACTGCCTATTCCTGTCCAGACTTTTCAAAACGGAGAGGAACAGAACAAGCTGTCATGTTTCTGACTGAATGACCGAGTCTTAACTTCTAGGAAGAGAGTCACAATAGAATTTTGCTTAAACACATTAGCTGGGAAGAAAATGGAAACTCCTGTTTATTAAAAATGCAACTCACGTAACCCCGATTCTGTGAACTGTACATATTCTTTCCAGAGTTTCCTCTAGTGACCCGATTTTTGATTTACATACGGAGGAGCAACACTTAGTTTAAAAAACACACTATCATAAGATTATTCCACAACACATTCATTAATAGCTGTTGTGTACACAATTGAACATGTATCAACCAATATAATGACTAATATCAAACAATGCAGCCACTAACGCACGTCTCTCTGGATAAAAGACTAGGGAGCTTTGCAATGGCAAGCGCCTGGGTACCCGTTCCCTGAGGACGGGTATAAAAATACATGCACTCGCTGTAGATTGTCCTGGACAAGTGACTTCCAAATGACTCAAATGTAAAAATCACTAACATTTGAAAACAGAGTAGCATCAGTTATTTTCTAATGGGACACATCGTCTATCTGACGGAACGCACCGGCAAACGAATGATGTCGATCAAAGCGGGCCCCTGCCCTCCCAAAGTGAAGATGGTAATTGTGGTGTGCTAATCTGTAATCTATCACTCAGAGGGAAAAGACTGGGCCACATGCAATGTTTTGTTACCATGGCGACAAAGTACGCTCACTCCAATAGGACGCTTTTTTTATTCTCACCCAATCCAGAGGCGCTTCCAGATTGCAGTGCCGGGACAAACACAGGGAGCACGACAAAGCAGTCTGTACTTACCGCTTAGGTCATGCTAGCTAGGCAATATTGAGGCCCCTTCTTCGAAGCTCACTTCTGCATTCATGGCTCGGCTTGACACAGAGGCTAGGGCACAGTGGTTCCCAAACCCAAGTGTCAGAACAACACACAGTTCCTTCTGCTCTCTATGACTGACTCCATCCGGACAAGACAGGCTGGTTGGATGGTGAGGGCTGGTAGGAAGGCCCCGTGAGGCCCCAAGGCCTCGGGCAACATGGCCTTGGGACAACTGGGAGAGGCAATATAGTCCTCAAGCCTGACTGACTAGGGTTTGCCTCCTCTGGCCATGGGGATAGACAGCCAGAGAGGGAGGGTTGGTGGTGGAGAGAAGAGTGGAGAAACAATCACAAATAGAGAGAAAGAGACTGAGAGAACGGGTGAGAGGGAGAATAGGTGAGAGAGAATGGGTGAGAGAGAGAATGGGTGAGAGAGAGAGGGCAAGAGCATCCGGATAGCTTCAGCAAAGTGGCCCTCACGGTTTTAGTGACAGAAGTAATCTAAGCGTCGTCACCTTCCCTCTCTTTCTCTCGTCAGGCCAACGATCCCTTCCCTCGCTCCCTCCCTGGAGAATCACCGGTGACAACGCCACTTTCGCACCTCCGTTCAACACAAAATAGAGGCCAATCTTTCATGTGACAATCCTACCACGCTCATACCATATTTTCCCTTCTCTCTCTCTCTGACACTGTCCCTCTCTCATCCAACTTGCATCCTCACCATACGATTGTCTGTCAGACACCTATTTTTTTCCTCGTTTCTGTTTTCCCAGAAGGCTGAAAGAGACAATGAAGCATCCAACAGTGCAATGAAAGAACAAACAGATTTTTCCCCTCCCAGGTATGAGGGGCAATAATAAAAAATATTTAAATGAACGCTTTGAAAATAAATGCAGGTTTGAGCTAAATCTGTCCTAAGTGTTCCCTTCAGAAATGCAGAGTGGGAGGTTCAGAAATGTGAAGAACACTTTAGTGAAAGAGGCGGCAACAACTATAATATGAAGTAAATTCAGCATTTAGAAGCAATGGACTACAATATTTGTGTCAATGTTGAAGAAACATCCAATTTAAAGTAAATTTCTATTTACCAAATGCAGCGGGACTTCTAAAAGCAAGCAAGATAGATGTCTTCGTAATGTCTCAGAACATGTCCCCACCGCACAACGTGAAAAGACACAGTGTCCTTTAGTCCAACTTGTATATAGGGTAAATGCTGGTAAGCAGAGTAACTGCTGGTATGCCAACTCAATAGAAGCCTGTTAGAACCCTTGAAGGGACACACTCCGTCACTACGGAGCACAAGGCCAAACACAAAGCAGGGGGCCCACGATGAATACACACTCAAGGATGCTTTCGGAACAAAACCTCTCCGATTTGGATCTGTACTCCGTGCAACTTTCATGTGGGAAGTGCTGTTGTGAAGGTCGTCAAACCAAACCATCTGTCTATTACTTGTGGGGACACACAATCATATTGTAGAGTTTGATAAAAAGAATTGGGGTGAATTTGAGCTGAAAGAGAGGGGGGGGTGGGGGGTGGATGTGGAGTGTTGGGACAAAGAGAAGACAGAACGTTACCTTGACTTCTATGTGAGCCATGAGGACGGCAAAGTTGGTCAGGTGGGTACACGAGCATGTTGTGTGACTCCGGTTGGTGCCTAGCAACCTGCAGTCCTGCGTTGACCAGAACCCTGTCATGGTCCTCTTAGAGTAACTCCAGAAAGAACAGTTGGGGTTGAAGCTTTCCTTTGAATGCTGTGGAAGACAAACGGTACAAACCGCAGAACAATTAGCGTATGGTCCCCCGGCATGAAGAAGGTAATGGAAGGAGGGAAAAAAACAAACAAATTGATTGCAGGTTGAATCACGCTCCAATCTAACAGCCAAGCCTCTCGCTGGGTTGAATGGAAACCCATGGAGCAAATTTCAGGGAAGCTTGCCACAAACCTCAACACGCCACAACAACATAACCCTAGATCCGTATTAAATATCTGGCCAAAAGCTTCTGAATTCCTGTGTAAAGTGGTGGGTTCATGGCGGGGACGAATAGCGGTGGCGTGGCCTTGCGTGCGTTTGTTTCCCGACCCTTCACTGGACAACAATGGACTGTTTAATGGCCGCCACGGCCGTACACTGGCAGATGGCAGCTGAAAACATGTCCACCGCTGTGACGATGGCCCGTTTCAAAACGCTGTCTCAAATAGCATTCAAAACTGCTACTCAGACCGAGCAATCTGGGTTGTGTCCCAAACATCTCCTTATTGGGGCAGTGGTCGCAAGTACTACTACATAGGGAACAATGAAGTATTTTGGAGCCACTGATAATCAGCAGATTGTCTTTGAGCATATGTTTCACATCTGATTGAGCTACCCTTCATAAGGCCCACCTATTGCTGGTTGGATACAATGCAGCACAGCTTGGAAAACCAGATGAGGTGACCTTCGGTCCCATTAACTACTTTAATTAGTCCATTAAGTACCGAGGCAAGGAAGCGAAACAAAAACTAGAGGACGGCCCCAGTCCCCTGGGACTAGTGATCCAAAAGCTTGGATCTAAGGGCTGTTAATTGTAGGGAAACTGAACAAAGAGTAAAGCAAATAGTAGGAAACTGGGACCCAGATCTCTTTGTGCTGTATAGCCAATCAATTTGGTGACGACAATGAACCAAAGTAGTTGGAAGAGATGGCACAACTAGATTTGGGAACAGGCAAGTGCTCCTATCCATTCAAAGTATTCCTTGTTCTAGTGTGTGCATACAGCCATACTCTGGCAAAGCAAACTGCATTTCAGATGCCATGACCTCACTATCAGATGTAGAAAGAGTCTAGGAAGTTAAATATACATTTGAGCACAGTTTTATTTTCTGACAGAACTAGGAAGTACGCGGAAGCAGGGAGCTCTTCGGTGTTAAGTGCGCTGAACCCGAGTCTGGTATTCCCCATTTTCCTTTGGAAATATTTCTCACTCTGTTCTTACTGTCTTCCTCTCTGTTGTTTGTCTTTTCCTCCCTCATTTATTTTTGTGCTCTTCTCTCTCTCTTCGTTCAATCAGAATCAGCGTTATTGCCAAGTACATTTACACATAAAAGGACTTTTCTTTGGTGCTCTCATATGTCTGTGTTCCTCTGGCTCCTTCTAGCTTCCCTTTCTCTGTCACCAACACCCTGTCCTCGTGTCTCCCAGACGCTGAAACGCACACAGCCATCGACAAGTTCCCGTGAAGGTCTTTCGACCTGCCTAATAACGACTCGAGGCGATGTTGGGAGACCGACTGCGGCTGTTTTGACTGAGTCGTGCAAAAAGAAGATAATGCAGTAGGGGAGGAAGTTGTTACTATGACGAACGAGCCTCCAGGGGCAACCAATAGAAGGCTGCGATTAGCTCTGCCTTCTAGATTACACTCTTATGTTCCAAAACCGATTGGCGAAATCGAAGGAAAACAAAGTTTGCCGTTATCGTTATCTCATGAAAAATGTCTGACTCTGTTCATTACACATTTTGTTTTGTTATCCAATAACATAAAGTAAAACTTCAAAAGGAGGCCTTCGTTATGTGTCCTACCTGCAGGTGTTTCAAGGTGAATATGACGGGGTCAGACAGGTAGACTTTGGTGTTCTCTTTGTTGATGGACGCCGTGATGACGGGAGAGTTGACGATGACAGAGTAGTTGGTGGCCATGGCATCGCTCCCTAGTTTCATGCTGGCGTTCTCCGTGGACAGGTAAGCGCCAATGTTTTTGTACAGGACGAAGGCCATCCGGATCTCACCTAGGAACAGAAAAAAAACACACATCGTGGCTCAGTCATAACGTCTCCAGTGAACTCACGGCAGTTCAGGTAAAAACAAAAGAAACATACTGGTTTGAGCCGAAACCATCATTGACATCATCTAAGGGTTCAACAGAAGAGAAATAGTTTTGGTCTAAATTAGGAAAAGGATAGAAGATCAGCCGATTCTGGCCAACCTCCGGAGAAGTTCTCGGCTGATTACGGCAGTAAAAAAACGCTGTTTTATATTTTGGCTGTATTGCTTTGTAGTTGTTTAGTGTCAGTATCGATTTGTTTCTTTATTTTTATAAAAAATGCATTCATTGGAAATGTTTCAATATTGACTGCATTCTTAGGTAAGTTTCTCCATGTTGCTAGTTTCACAGCTCTCTTTGCACTGCCCTCACCCACTTCTCTTTCTTAAGACAGATAACACAAACGCACAAACCCCTCGCACCACGACTTGGATTGCTCACTCGAGATAAAAATAAAACCCTGCTTGTGCCACTTCTTTGTGAGCGGGAAATAGAAGCGCACATCCAGAGATAATGAACAATTGGACACCGCTGGACATGAGCTTATTCATCAAGAGTCGAGTTTGGAAAGACAGAGAAAAAGCAGAGTCCATTCGGAAGAACATGGATTACAGATATGGCCTCATAGCGCACAAAGATAGGCCTACATTGTTGTGATTGGATCATTACAGTTTAATAGCTTATTACAGTTTAAGACAACTTATTTTTTAAACCAGGGATCCTCGTTTGCCTATTATACACAAGTGTTCTAATAAAGTGGTTTACCATTCTGCCAGGCTTTCCTCAGCAGGCCTAATCTAGCACACCTGACTTGACTAATTATTTGCCATGATAGTGTCAGATGTGTTAAACGGGGTTAAGTAGACCCGTTACCTCTAGGAAGAGGCAAACAAGTGTTACCAAATCAACCAGCTAGTAACACTATTTTGGCCTATTAAGGCATAATATTGATGTTTCTCCGTGCAAACGTTGTCCTTATATTTTCCCATGTATGCAAATCCAAGTTATCACACTGCTACATTCCTCTCCTGAGGTAACAATCAAACAGACGGTTTTCACTTAGAGCGCCGCGTTGGGGGTGGAGCTTATGAAATGCCACGTTCCAAAGTGCCACATTGCGCTGTCCTTCGTAATAATAGCCAAATACAGCCATCAACAACTCCAAAACCTAACGCATTTTCTTTTAAAACAGTCCACCCCAACGGACAGTCGCTTCTATTTAAAAGGTGCCCTAATACTGCAGGGGTCAGGAAACCGCGAGCCACACATGCGTGCCACAGCCTGTTCGTAGCAGGCCGCATAGCAAGTGTAATTAGCTGAGTGGAACGGATCAGGCCATTTCTCATTCAGACCAGCCAAAGCAGCACGGCACAACCCCATTCCCACTCCTGGTCACCTTCAATCTATTTCAAAGCAGCTTAAATATTTTAAGTAATTAAAGTTTTTTTTCTCTTCTTCAAAACATTAGTAAACGGGTTGGGTGGTGGGGATGGCCTGACAGCTTTGTTTCCGTTTGAAAAGCAAATTGGCCCCGTTAAGCCTTACCTCTACTTATAATTTCACTGGTTACAATTGTTCATGCACACGCTTACGCTATGAAAGAATAAAAAAAATCGAAGCAAAGCGTATGTCCTGTATAATGGCGGTCCTATCTTGGACATGAACTTTCCAGTCAAAGCGAGGCTCTGGGTAAGCAGGCTTTTGTTCTTGCCCGGCACTAAGTAATGGGATGGAACAATAGCATTCACACCTAATAGCTGTGTGGGACTGGACTTGGAGAGCGCTTATTTATAAACATTTATTCAAGGAAAAGCCAATCACCATTTCTCCCATGCTGTTTCAAGGTGTTTGCCGACAGGGTGATGGAGTTGCCATGGCCACTGCTCTGTGGGAATTTCAGGTCGGGCAGATTTCCCTCCGTACTCATCCTGGCCACCTCCAGCTCTGAAAAGAGGCATATTAGAATAAAAGGACTTTGTTATTAAGGGTTAGGGTCTCGACAGTGATGCAAGAGAGTGACCCCGGGGATAACATGAAACACAGTCATGCACAAAGAGCAGAACACGGTCAGTCAAGTGAATTAAAGCTCTACGTTGAAACATGATCTCACAACTGCACTAAATGTGCATTATAGCACTCAAGGCCTTTAAATACTACAAACAAAATGGACAAAGCAACGTAATTACAAACAAGCGATCAAAATATGCTTTCAACTTCAGCCCCCGTTATTCATCACTTCATGCGTTCGACAAACTTCAATATGGATTTGAAGGGAGACCCTGCCTGATTTTCTAAGGAGCCTTTCATTCTGTTCTAATTGAATCCATTCATCATTGGTTCTCCAGGTGTGTTAAATATGGAACGTTGTTCTCGGATTTCAGCGGCCTTTGAAGGAAAGTGTCCCGCTGAAGCCTCCTGATTGATCAACACTCCAGGTTATACAGTACGAGATACGCAAGACTTGGTGGAGTTTTGAGGAATTCAGTTGTAACCTGCGGGGTTACAACTAAACACCTCCTCCATTAAATATCATTTTTTGGGGTGAGCAAAGAACATTGCAATCACCCTGCCCACCTATCACTCCAGGCCAGACTAAAATCACTCCAGGCCAGACTAAATGCTCTGCCATTTTAAGGAATACTAATGTTAATTGAATACATAGAAAAGGAACAGGAAATGTGGTGTTCGCAGGGAGAGATAACTAGATCAACAAAGTTCATGTTCAAGCCCACGGTTACCTCAGATGATCGCACACAGCTAGAGGGAATCGCTTAACTTAACACACACATGTATTGTTGCTCAGTCAGAGTCATGCCCCATCGAAATACTTCTTTTGTGGTAACAGTCTGTGGCGCCCTCACAGCCGCTACATAATGGAGCAAGGGCTTATTTTGGAGATGGCGAGATGTAAGCCTCTTCCTATTCAACTAAAAAGAGACAATGGCTGAGATGGAGAACAATCCGGGATTCCAGGGCTAACTTTGTGTCAGATGAAATGTTCCTCATCCCACAGGATGAGCCATGAGAAAACGGCTTAAGACTGGCTTCAGGCATCACACACACACACACACCGCAATAGATGCCGCTGTGCCTGTGGGCGCTTTCAAAGCTGGTTCAAATAACACGTGAATCGGTTAAATCTGTTCAGAAGATTAACAACGAGAGGGAGAGATACACACGCACAAATTAAATATCATAATGAGGATGAAGAAATGAAGATGATGATGGCTTAACCAATATCCACGCTCACACCTGCACAGTTCCACCGCCGATCCGTTCCACGGGGCCACCAAGACAATTGACTGATTGACTGATAACGTTATTTGGTGGGCGGTTAGTGTGAATTGGATATCCAGCAAACAGAGCACGGCAACAGGAAACAAACTCCGAGAGCAAGCTAATTGCTCGTGATTACATTAAAATAAAATAAATAAAAAGGACAGTGACGGGAAGGAGAAAACACTACAGGTGCCACCCGCTGCCGTTCCAGACGAGGCGTGGCGAGAGCAGCGGACGGTGATTTTGTTAGAGTCCAAATCCTTGTGCACGTGGCGGGGTAGACACTTAGAACCACGGGGGACGAACAAACCTCATTGGCTGGCAAACCAAGCAGAGCAACCCGAAAGTAGGCCCAGTAAACATGTCACTGTGCATGATTAACCAGACTACCTCCATGAAGGATAGAAAAACACATCCGCTGTGGGGGTGGGGGGGTGGTAGGTCGTCGTGAGGGGATTGTCTAGATTCCTTCCAAACAGGGCTAGGATCCCTTAATACCCAGATAAATTTAGTGCCACAGACAATAAATTCCCATTTTAATAATTCCCCAAATGCTGGCGGCTCCTTTCGACTTCACAAACATATATTTTTAGGTTACTATGGTAGCAGGAGCCTTAAACAAATCCCGCATTCCTCTGAAGGCGATATATCATAACATTATCTTTCCCTAACGCTTAATACACACCGGTTGTTTCTGCAGCTCGCAAGCGTGTTTTATTCCCTCGCCTCCTTCTCCTCTCCCCTCTCCCCTGTCCTGTCTCCTCTCTCCCGTTCCTCACAACGGTGTTCTGCTGATTTGTTATGTCCACATTTCAAGAACAGCTGTAGCCAGTCGTTGGTGTCATCAAAAATATCTTCCGTGTTATATCCCATTGGCAAAGGTGCAGAAATGTAGATGTACACAGAAATGAGATGGTTGAGAAGTGGACGTTCCCCAATAAAACTGACGTACAGGTGCTGTTTTGGTTCATTTTATAGAAGTCATTTTTTCTCAGAAAGACCTAGTTGATCCAGTAATGTCAACAAAATTCAGTCCTGTCAAGCTCATGACAAGGTTTTGGTTTGATTCCCACAGGGGCTAGTGTTATGATGTAAACATGTTGTTATGCTTCAAATTACAGCCGGTTATTTACATGACACACATAAGTATAATGTAACAAAAATGTAAGCACTTTGTAAGAATGCAGGAACAATTTAGGTTTTACGTGTACTTACTATGAACTAAGAATGTTACACCTACAAGAAAAACACGGTCTCCATTCGATATCTTTTTCATATTTATTCGCACATATTCATTCGCCATTTGATTGTGAGTTTCTAATTATTAAATTATTCTGGGATCAGGGAAAGCTAAATCGAGGATAAACAATATTAATTGTTTCATCTCTATAATAGTGTTCCTTAGACTTTGTTTTAAGCCTACTTTTAAATGCTTCATAATCTTTCCCAAACTGTGAACATTTGTAAACAATACCTATTTTAGTAGATATCTACCTAGAATATCTAAACCCTTAATTCACAAGGCTTGAGCGGAGGATCTTCTCATTCTTGTGCAGATAATGAATATCTGGAAAATAAAGTGTTGTTTTCCCAGTGATTGTTGAGTTGGATTCTTCCCAAACATAGAGCTTTGCCAAAACAGGGTAATGTAGGAGGCTTGTATATAGGACGCCAGCTGCTGACTCTTTGACTCAACATTTTGGTAGTTTGAACATTCTGTTTCTTTGAAATATTTCTTTGTAGCTAAACTTTAACACCATGCTATCCTAACTATGGAAATCGCTTTCAGATGTTTATCTGGTATCGTTGATCATTTAATTCCATGACCCATGTAGGTAGACAAAATAAATGAAAATAACTCCTGTGAAATGACTGTGAAATGTGCTTTTACTGTCATGCTAGATTGAAACACATACATTTCTGATGTGCATTTCCTAAATCTGAGAGATCATAAAGGATGTTTAACACCTACTTGAACCACATATAGACGTTAATCTCCGCCCAACATAGCAGTTAGCTTTCACTTACAACCCCTGGACAAACAATGTGAGATCCTGTTGATTGTCAAGCGTATCCATACCTTGACGCGGCTTCAACTGTGCCTTTTTCCAAGCTCTGTAATCGTTCGATTCTTTATATTTGCGTTCTTTTCACCGTTACATTCAGGCAAATATGTCAGTGTCACTACAACGATATTGATCTACCCTCAGTTTTTTCTTTTTATCACATATTAAATTCCGTGGGTTTCTTGTAATCCCTGATGTCCTGAACGGTGATATCCCTGTGCAGTTTCCTACCGGTCTTGCAGCTCAGTTCAGAAGGATGACTGTGCCTTGGAAGTGTGTGGATGGTTGAATTCCTCAGCCACGTCGCCAGTAGTCCCTTGACCGGGCTTGAGGAGATATTTTATGTCCGATTGGTTTCTGTCACCATTCCCTGTCACTCTTTATGATGCCTTCAGACCGATCACTGGTCTTTGGAGGCGAATATGTGCTTTAAATTCAATGGTTAATTTAGGGACACACACGTGTATCTCAGCAGCTTATTACGTTATGTGTTAAAACAAATGTTATTTTTGACATGGCTTAGCAAATTCTGTGAACACTTGAACTATAACAAGATCTATTTGTACTAAGACTTGCAGAATATACATTACAAACACTCTGCGTAATGCAAAAAAAAATCCAATGGGGGATGGATACCGATATCCACTGTAAACCCAGTCAATTAAGTGAATCAATATACTTTATAGGTGACCTCTAACGGAAAGGTCACATATTCCCAACAGTGATGAATCTGAACTCGAAGAGTTGGGAAACGTTTAGTGGTTGACCTTTGATCTTAGAATACTGAGGACCCAGGATCAATAACCATAAGTAACCTGAACTATGGCCCGAACACCTCTGGTCGAGGAGTAGTGCACTAGATAGGGAACAGGGCGACATTTGGGACGGATGCACAGCCAATGGGGAACACGCAGTCTTTACCAAGAGGCATGATGGCAATACCAGAGGCATACAACCGAAACTTAGGTTGACATCATCGGCTACCAGCGAGCCAGAACCAGCAAATGTTTCAGTCTGTTTAATCGTATGTGGTTAGACGACTATTCCTGTTCTTCCAGCCTAGACATGGTTCTTCCAGCCTCATCACTACCGACCTCTAATTATGATAATGATTATAATACTACTACGACTAAAACTACTAATACTACCACTACTAATATACATACACTGTATAACTTAAGACTGACAGGGGAGCATGAATTAAATGACTTTTCCGTGGGGTGGCCCCGGATGGAATTGAACACAAGTGCCACTACGTTACCAACTGAACCAAACAAGACTCACATTCGTCCAGCCAATCCCGTTACACCTCCTGTTCTCACGTTTCAATAGGCCGACGGCTCACCTCGTGTTCACCAGTCTACGGAAAAAATTGGCACCCCTTCCGTTCTTACAACACCAATCGGATCGGAGACGGCGCGCCCACTCGCCGGATGGGCGCGTTCCCGGGGTGCCAGCGGCGCGTGAGCGCGTGTCCGGGACGCGTGTCCACAGGGGTTACTCACGGATGTTGTCCGTGTTCTCCTGCACGATGTCCGTCTTTAGCAGGTTGTCAGCCAGGACGAAGGCCCCCTGCTCCACCGTGTCCAGCAGCATGGTGGCCGCCTTCAGCTGCTCCGCCGTGCTCAGGTCCCGCCAGGCCGCCTGGGCCTGCGGCTGAAGCAGGTTGTTCACCGTCTCCACCATGGCCTGCACCAGACAACACAGATTGTTAGCCGCAGGACCACAAAGAAGCTAGCTAACAAACCGTCGCGTCTGCACCGGGGGGTTAATGTGAAGCTAACGGCTAAGCGGGTTGCGGGAGGACGTTGGGCTGCGTCAAACAATGATTTATGGACCATAGGAAAGTTTACAGGTTATCGGGAAGGCCGTTCTTGTTAAGGCAGGACATTTCACAGGGAGAAATCACGTCGCATAGTTTGGATCTTGTTTCGGATGTTTGCAGTTTAAAAAAAAAACAACACTCATAATTCATAACGACATCGAGTGAATGTCTGCGATAAAAACAGGCAATGATATTTCCAGGGGAAACAGTACCATAACATATGCAGGATATGGCTTATGGATTTCCATAAATGTTCAATGAATGTTATTTACTCCAAATATTCCCTGTATCAGTCCGCAGTACCACATGCATTCAAACCCACGGAAACCAAATTCCACGTCATCATCCTAATGTACACAACAGAAGGTAACTGCAATATTGGTTTTGTTCTAGTCTTCGACTCAGGATGACCACTGTCTGAGAAACACTATTATGGAGATTAAACAATTAATATTGTTTAACCTCAATTATGCTTTCCCTAATCCCAGAATAATTGAATAGTTAGAAACCAATAAGCCAGGAAAAGAGAATGGATAGCAGAAAAAGAATTAAGAGTTAAGAGCAATTAGAAATCTAGAAGTGCAGACGGTAAGACATTTTCATAGAATACTAATTGGTCAAAAAAAATATGCCATTGTGATACAAAATAAATAAATCAAAACTATCATAACTAAATATTCCACCCTGAAATTGGTGTTTTCACTTCAATTCCAGGAGTCAAAGTTAAAAAATGAACATAGATAGAGTATTACTGAACAGCTGTTATCAAACCGCACCATTGATGAGTGCTATTTAACAACACAGAAAAGTTCCTTTCAAAATTCATAATAAAACCCCCCCCAGCCTTTTTGGATTTCCAACGGTGTTAAGGGCCAATTTACGCATCCTCATTTGCAAAGATGGGTGTTGTGCTTGATCGTAAACGCACATCCCCAAGAATCCAAGGAAGAAACGTCGGGCCCTTTAAGCACGCGAAAGAAAAACTGTTCCAATGCCTCATACGGTATTACCTCGGTATGATCCCTGTGGCTATAGCAGGTTCAGTTTTTGATCAATGGATTATGAAAGGGAATAAGAGTTTCAAAGATGATACTAGGACAGCGGGCTGTAGAACGGCATGGGGGACGAAACCTCTGGCAATGAAAACAGGCCATGGGAGCTGCCCTACAGAATCAAACGGGAAAAAATCATTTTCTTATGAGGAAGAGAAAAAAAAACACGACACCAGCTAATACCACGAACACTAGCGACATCAGAAATCACGCACGTTACAGTTATCGCCCTTCAATTCATTTGTCAGAGTCGAATAAAGAGCGGCAGCTAGATTGTAGTAATCTAATCTACAATCTACGGTACCGAACAGAGTGAGGCGGATTGTATTCAACTCACTAGTGCACTGTATTGAAAGGAATACCAAATCGCACCAGCTGGCTGCTCGAAGTACAAATGTTGCTTTTTTTCAAGAAAGCCAGGCATTCATCTTTCACATAATTACTCATTATCTGCAGCCAATCTCAAATTGCACCTTTTGACATTAAGATGGATGCAGAGGTTGATTTGCTCTCAATTAAAGGGCTCCTCGCCAGTGCTGCAATACTTTCCCCTTCGCCAGGCCTGGTTTAAATACTGAAAGGAGATATGTGTGTGTGTCTGTGTGTTAGATGTGTAGATTGGCAGAACTAAATGTCGTTATATCCACAAAATATAGCAAGGGCAGATTTATGCCCTTTACTCTGAGAACACTGAAAGTGGTGGGTGAAAAGCAGAGGAGAAAGGCAGTTAAAAGCAATCAACCCCTAGCGGACACATTTCTCGGATGACATGATATCTCAAAGTGCAATCTACTATGCGATCTGTTCTTTCAGAGCTTACACGAGGTGTCCCTCTACAAAGTGATTAACTCATTAATACGTCCTAAGCCACGAAAATAGGTGCAGTCTTTGGGCATGGCACTAGGGAAGCATTTAAATATCACTGAAACGCATAGGCACATTTCAGACAGAAACACTCTAAAGTGATGGGGACATTGAATAGTTGTGCAAATGTATAAAACCCATACTTCTGAATTAGAAATTTTAATTTCAACCCTTTTGTCAATATTTGCCAGTGTGTTCGAACTCACCATTATTCTGAACAAATATTTACAACAAGTAAACTGTAACAGTCGATGACAACTGACTACACTGAGAAATATATCTGCTTTGCAATTAAGCAATTAGTAAGCGCTAAGGGAAAACAGGATATAAAAGGGTACGGATCAATGTATGGATAAACATAGTAATCCAAATAGGAGCTACGTTCATTCTAAATAATTGATTACTCTCTGCCTTTGTAAATAGTAGTTATGGTAGTTTCAATGTTTTAAATCAAATTGGCTTAAAGCTTTGGTATACTGCACTTTGTAAACTGGGTGCTTTCTGAATGCTAATGGGCTAAAATCTGATGAATGCCTGTTGTATGACAGTGAAGTTGCAGAACATTACATTAGGGTAGCAGTTAAGTGAATAGTATACATTCTATTTAAAGCTAAAGGTGGGTCAGTATTGTCATTTTCCACCATAATATTCCATAGCCACAATGGCTGCCGGGACAGATTTCTAATAGCAGCGTACACTACCTTCTGAAGAATTGGGAAATAAAGTTTGTGGACGCTGGGGAAGACATATTTAAGTCAGAGTAATTAAGCTTAGCAATGAGTCTACCCATCTAGCCTGCAGCCCTCGCTGACAAATGAGATCTACGGTAATCCACTGGGGACAAAATACAGAAAAGAAATCTCTTTGTTTTTCACAAGAGCCTCTGAATTCCAAAGGGAGAGAGAGAAGAAGGTGGAGAGCGCCCAGAGGAATGCACCCCGGCAGCGCCACAAGCCCATAGCAGCGGCGTAGAGTAGACCGGAAGCATTACCGCAGCCAGACACCATCTCCGTGTGTCAAAAGCACCGACTCGGCTCAGGGTCGGCAAAACAGTTCAACTGTCGCTTTGTTTCTGGTTTTCAGAGCAGTCTAACCCCCTCTGCTCTCCTGAAAGAACTCCGCTAACCTAGGGAGGGGAAACTGAAACGCCCTGCCTTTTGGCTGATCTGGAAACGCTAATCTCCAGCTAGCTGGTCACCACCCTGGAATGCTACAGTCGTAAAGAGCTGCTGACAAGGCAAGACGATGACTATGTTCCAATACTCCGTTACTCAATTCCTTCCTTGAGCAACTACTGCTCTCCTTTTACAAGGTAGATGCAAACATTCTAATAATGAGCTTTTTGCCAGTCCAGATCAATGCCAGGCCAGTGATCATTTCAAATTTGAGGACGGGGAGAATAGGGCAACCTAAAATATATGGAACCGGGCCTGTGCATCCTTGCCCCGACGAAGGGGGAAGGATGGGGTGGATATTAGCGTGGGGTCTGGAACTGGTCCAAGTCCGGCCGTGTGTGGTGTGTGTGCTGATTGATGAAATGAACTCGAGGTCGGGGAAATTGATTCTGGCTGAGACCGAACTCCCGTCACCGGCTTAGCGGAACGGAAGAGGGATGGAGCTGGAGCCAGACTCGTGGCTCTCAGATTCCACATTCCGCACACTCCTTGGGTTCTCCCGCTCTCCCCTCCCCTCTCACCCTTATCTTGTCGGCTCTGTTAATTTCTTCCTAACACGTTCTGTTTAGATGTGGGGGCAGAAGCCAGTTTTTTCCCACCCCTCTCTTTCATTTGAGTCTTTGTTTTTTTTATGTCCCCGCGGTAACCCCACCCCCCGACAATCTCAGCAAAGGAGTGTTTGCGATGAGATACCTTCAGGTACGGTAATCCTCGAGCATGTCTCACTTAATGGTTGTCATTACGTTTTAAACAAACGACAGCACGCATGACCAATCACCACACCACACTCCACTCCTGATCTCCCCGGTCCATTAATGAGCAGTAAGCACCTTGTTACCAAATCAACTCCAAGTCAAGACTATTCACCTTGTCAAATTCCCCAGAAATGAAAAGTGCAGAAATACCTTTAAGGAGAAGTCGAACCCGGGTCTCATGGTAAATGAATTAAGAATTTACAGGTCTGATACGGAGGTCGTTTTACAGTGAATGATTGTGATGAGGTCTTTGCATGCATGGTCGCACCCTGACCCTGGACTGACACAGTCCATATAACACCGTGAGGGTTGAGTCAGTAGCCAGTAAACTGCATGGCATGACATGATGGGGGGAGTGGATAGAGAACAGTCTTTATGAGTATCTGGTCATTCTAACAAACCTCATCTTTTAACAAATTGGCTGCCAATAATATTTCATGATCTCGTTACGCTCTTGGACAAGTTGCCCTCATCCATTCTGCCATTTCTGAGGTTGTCTTATACAATGACACGTTCGCTAGCAGCCCCACATATATGAAGGGACGAAGGGGATTCCTTAATCAAAGGGGCCAGAACTGTATATCCTCCATACCCTGAAATTCTTTGCTTTAAGACCTTCACTTGCGACAGGACATACAATTCCCATGTTGAATACTCTTCTTGGAATCGATGAAGCTATGAGATTCATACATTTACGCTACATACAGATTCCATGTAAAAATACTAGGTGTTGGAAGCCATATTAAGCAAGCAAGCTTTGGCCTTGATTTGGTGCAAACGGTTTGTTTTCACTTAAATTAACCATACTTTATTTTAAAGATACTAGTTAATAAACCAAAGCACAGACAAAGCTGGGTGTCATTTTGATAATGTTTGTTGGTATGTATCTGATATCATCAGACAGGGTGGGGAGCACTAAAGGTGTGTTGTGATTTAATATTAAACATTTTAAAGGGATTAGAGAGGACCTACTCACAACAAAATAGTAATTTAGACTTTATTAATGTTTACAACTATAAAGAGTATTTACAAAAAATGAATGATTAAATTATTCCTAAAGCCTCCACAGCAACTTCATGCCAAAGACCTGTGGGCCTTATTAGATGCGTTGCAGTGAAAGCACGATAAAAAAAAATGAAGGTGTCTATTAGTTGAAATCCAGCCTACCTTTTAGCAACCTTACAACATTTTCTCCTGGGCTATTCCATAGTAGACCAGATATATCTGGCAACCGGCGACTGGTTAGGTCATGTGCTCCGCAAAAAACAAGCTGGACTCCCTAAATTGGGACAGTGATCCGGGGCTTCCCTCATCTCCATTAGAGAGGAAAACACCTGGCCCATTCTCCAGACCGCCAATTAGTCTGAGGGCCAACGAGCGGTCGGAGCTGCACGCCTGATCTCCAAACTCCACAGCATTCGCAACCACCGACGTGCACCGGGAGTCGTTTGGAATAAGTCCATCCCTGCCCTGCTGTGATCTGATTTTCCCAGGCATCTTTACACAACCAGACGTCTCCGTGAGCTTGCCGCGCATGGCGATGTGTGTGTTTCCATTCGTGCAGGCAGGTGCTTCAGAATGAGGCATCTGTCTTGGTTTGTTTGCTATGCCTCCGCTAATCCCATTTATGTGGACCACCAAAGGGGGGGGGGGGGACGTGCCTAATTTCCCTAAGCAATGAGAGTCCCTTAGAACCATGATGTTGTGGTTCTAAGGGACTTAAAGTCTGCATCCACACAAAAGCAGCAGACCCTCCTCCATTATTCTGGTCTGTTGACACAGATTCCTTCCCCTTCTGCTTCAAACGGTCCAGCTCAGGGAATCCATCCAAACCGACGCCAGAGTACACCTCAACAGTTGAGCGTCTTCATGGCGCGTGTGAAAATGCCCAAACACAGACATGTGAGCACTCCACAGGTGTAGACATAAATGAGCGTGCGGTGTGTTTAAGATACCTAATCATCGTAGCATCAATACTGATTGGATTTCTTCACCAGAGCATAAAAATGCACAAATACTCACACATTTGTATCCCTCACGCATTTGAATCTTACTACTGACACCTTGGCCGATTTGAAATAAATATGTTCCATCTGACAGTTGTGATTCCACCAGAAGCAAGTAGGATAACATCTGTAAGCTATAGGATACGTCTATGGCGGAAAAACATAGCGTGTCAACTAATCTGGCAGATTTGGGAAAAAAAAACATATTTTGATGACATTTTACTGACAAGCTGGGAGATCAAATCCACACCGGAGCTCAAGAAATAGCTATGGATGCCCTACAAATTGGCACACACATGCATTATGCATCAGGAAAAGTCATAACACCCCTATATGAGTCTTGCCCGTCAGAAGGTCTCAACAAGGTCACTTTCAGCTGTTATCTATACCGATTACTTAACACATGGATGATGTCGACGGGCCGAAATGTCTGGTGAGAAACAAACCTGAAAACCAGGGTTTCCTTGCACTATTGTAGGTGCTTCTCTGATGGAGAACCGCAAGGGTTAACTAACACACGTAATGCTAGTTTTAAGCGTTCATCCATTGAAGGTTATTGCAATGTAATAATGTCATGACAGTGAGAATATGCTATAGGTACATAATCAACTTTGGTTTTGAGCATTTCTCCTGTGTGAGTACATTTCTGGGTATGAATGCAGATCATTATACATGTATATCTTCTCTAACAGCCTTTAATAATTGCATATACTATGTTTATTCAGATTACATTTTCAGGGTTGATATCTTTAATGGGAAAAACCTGATCGACATTTCCATGAAAAAAAAATAAAATCCATCTGGTTTTCCATGTGTTTTTTCGAGCCAATTACATATCCAAGACTATTGAATTAAAACCCATAACCAACCAGTGTTTTCACAGTATGCATTACATGCTGTATGTAGACGTTTTCTTTGCTGGAGAATTGTTTTACAAACACCATCACCAAGACAAACACAGAAGCAGAAGACAGCTTTATCGGGCAGAGCATGCTGGGTAGGAGTGATCATCTGAATTGGCCTCAGGGGTGCGGTTGTCAGGAGAATAAGCACAATTCCACATGGGTAAAACAAAATTTGACCTAAGTTTTAAAAGCGGTTACTATCAACAGTTGCATTCACATTGATACGCATTGTGGTCAATTGTTGAGGTTTTCCGACGAGCGGTCAAATTTTACTTGGCAGGTCACACTGCCAAGTAAAGTCAACTTCGCCGCCCAAGCTAGGCGTATTGTTAGCGAACAGCATGATATAATGACGGGGCCAAACATTACAGTCACGTTCACAACACAGCACAATGGGGGATGGCAGGAACAGGAATAATCTAGGTGAGTAAATGATATGAGTAAATATACCTGCACGTAAAACCGGCAAGAGCGCTCTCTTTTCTGCAGCTGCAAACCATCAGAAAATCAAACAGTTAGCCGAGAGTCAACATGATATTCAGGTTCCAATAACAGGAAACAAAGTGTGGAGCACAGGAGAGAAAATATCGTATTAACAAAATGGACCACCGTGTCTTTGACTAGTTACTTTGTTTATTCAGCTATGTGAAGGACCAGGGTGAAGGACAGCATTCTTCCCAAGCATCAATACCTCTCAGAGAAAAAAAGTTAAAACAGGGTACACACATTACTCACTAATGTCTAGCTTAAGTGTCTAAATAACCGATGGAGCTTGTATTGTGTTATTAGCCCTATATTAGAACTTTAATAATTTGTAATTCACAGTCCTAAGCCAATTGTTAGCTATAATGAAGACATAATGGTTTTTATTTACTTTATACTTTCTATTCAGACTGACCTGATTAAATAGAAAGAGGACACACCACCAAAACATAGGTTGTACACTACACAACCCCCATAAAACAATGACCAAAAATAACAACACCTCTGGAAACCCAGAAGCAAATGTATGCAATGAGTTTCTAAAACTGATGATTTATGTACATTTTATTAGATAATAAATTCATAAGCACAGGCCTTTGTAGCCAAGACATTCAAGGCCAAGATTGTATTGTTACTCAATACTGTGTTTTTATTGCGATTCAATGTTCCAAACATATTGCGCTCCATATGTTTGCTGCATTAGAACAAGAGAGAACCTAGATTTTTTTTTTTTATCAGTCATGGAGATGAAAGTATTGAAAGCAAAATGTTTCTGTATTTATAGAGGCAGGGAGAATGAGATCTTAGATGCAATACACAGTAAATGTTTTCATGAGAGCTTACATATACATATGATGTTTTAAAATAATTTATTTTTTATTTTGCTCCAACCCTGCTGCGTTTGCAATGACTACATGTACACCACACCTTGCATGTCTGCTCTATCCCAAATGACTGCAGGGTAAAACGAGAACGTGTCCCAGCCTAATTCAACAGAAGAGAAGATTTGTTGCAAATGCTAAATTTATGTCTCGATTTTTGTCAATATGGTATTTAAGTGAATCCATTTCTTATCTCCTGAACTTACAAATTCTTTTTGCGAGCCAACTATGTGCTGCTTTTGTTCATATGTATGGGCGAGTGTGCCGCTCGATGGGATGGGAGACCAGATGCTCAGTGGTAATTGAAGGCTCCAGTAGGAGGCACTCTTACCTCTGGTCAAACACATTCCCAATCTCCAAAGGCAGTGCCCGGGGACAAAGCCCTGTTGTATGGTGCAGCCTTTAGAATGTGACATTGAACGGTTTACAATCTGTCCCTCACACCATCCTAGCTACCAAATGATCCCACCTTTTAATTGGCTTATTCATCCCCTGTCAATTTAATGTATGCATTATCTAGTGTAAAGTAATGTATGCAAGCACTGAAATAAGTCACTCTAGACAGGAGTGCCGTATAACAACCATTTGGAATGTACAAAACACGATGGCTGCATTACATCATTTTTGGAAAGGGTGAGAAGTGGGTGACACTTCCAAGCACTGTGCCCTTCCTAGTCCCATATGAAGAGAAGTTACAAACAGCCTCTTTCTACACACTAAAGTCACTACCAGAGAAGAGCTAAACCTGACATAATATAGCAAACCTCTAGGGCTGATGTCGGCCGGTCACTGCGGTAAGCAGAGTATTTAAGTAGCACCGGATGACAACGATCTAGACTCAACAACCGCATCATGTTCCCCACATTACTGTGTCATCTGCTATGAAGGGAGTTCGATGCCTGGACTAGACGCAACATAGAGCCATCCTGTATGCCCCTGGGTGTAGCATCAGTTCGTAGCGCAGAGGGAATGTCGATGCCCCCCCCCCCCCCCCCCCTCGTGACCCCCTCCACACCGCCAATCAGACCACTCCACCGCGAGCGGTTCCGGTTAGCGTCTGTCGACGCGGCGCCCTTCATCATAAAAAGTGGCCGTAGATCTCGGCGGCCGACAGAACCCCCCCCCCCGTCCGCCGGTGGACGGGGGGCGCCGTACGCGCTATCAAAGGGATCTTTCATTCCGTCGGCTGTTAGCAGATTGTGTCCGAATGATTGAAGTCGGTAGGTAAACACACACGCTGGAGAGTAGGAGCGAGCTCTGGTTGGGGGTCTGCGAACGCCACGGGATTAGGAAGGGATTCACGGAAGACCGAGTGAGCGGGCAACAACCTTGACTCGTATTGAGGGCACGAGGGGAGGTCTGTCATAGGTCGTTATTTATCAGAGCAAGGAGATAATGATTGGAGGGATGAGATCGTTCCCCTAGGATGAGCTCTCTGATCTGTACAGTCGTCCTCATTTTCCGTTTGAGCCGCACAGCTTTTTTTCGGGAGATTATAGGGTTTCTGGTATCATGATGAGAGATAATGTAAATCTAGGCTAATGTTTCTTTTGAAATAAATCCACAGTTCATTGGCTTCCGTTTTTGGACACATACAATCTAGGTTAGGTTCCCGTGAAGCATTGTTTGAATGTCACCTGCTCTTTACTTTCTTTTATTATCAAGATTGCCACCTCGTAAAATTCATTGGTTAAGACATCACACACGCAAGGCGTCAGCTATTTCTCCTCACCGTTGGCTATGGCCTTCGCCACGCTCTCCAATGGAGGGAATGACACAAACTTCTTGATGAGGACATCTGGCCGAATGCGGGCAATGAAATAAAATTGGCAAAAAAAAGCTGTTGAGAAACAGATGAAGCAGCTCGTACAAATTAACGTCCGCCCTTTTTTATTAACCAATGTTTTCATTTCTGTTGAAAAAACAGACAGACTGCATTATTTTAGCTCGACTTGACCGAGTGCCACTAGATGTGTAACTGACCGTGAATTTAGAAAGAATTTCATTATTTTGAGTCCTCCTGCGTCTAGCATACAGTACTCTTTAAAACGTGTACCTTTATAATTAAAAAGGACTCAGGCACCACTTCAGCATTGCCTGACTGGCATATCTTTAATCTCTTTTCTTTTTTACTCAGTCTACTTGGAAACAATCCTATCCGTGCAGTTGCCGGTGTAATTAGCAATATCCACAAGCGACTTTGTGTTATGAAGCAGTAAGGCCGACGAGGTGAGACGTCAAGATATCCCCCCGAGTTTGCGGGTTGTAGATTTTCTTTTCCTTGAGCGGCAGTGGACCGCCAGATGTGAGAAATAATTCAGAAAATCATTTGGTATGACAGGGCTGTGGCCAGGGTGCAGATCATTAAAACAGTGCCTATTGTTCACGTTTGACTGGTCTGAAGTCCTGTTCAGTCCCCGTTGTCCAAAAATACAACTTTAAAGGGATGAAAAAAAATCAATGCTAATAACAGCTAGAGAAAGGTGATTCAAGTTGGTACTTTCATGGCCGGTGAATGAATCACCTCAAATATTTTGCTTTCTTCTGCCCTGTTTCCTGAGTGAACACTGATCCTAAACCAATCTGTATAGGTGAAGCAAAAGGATTGGAAACCACCCTGGTTGTGTTGCGCTCACCTGCCAATATAGGTCAAATCAACTAGTCAGAAGGGGACGGAGACAAGGAGAGGAAATGAATTGTGACAATTAGGACACATCCGAATGCTTTCCCAGAAGGATGCAGACACCTGCTGTACCTTGTTGAGGCTGCGGGCTGCACTATCCTTGCCTCCAGGGGTTAGATTCCTCAGCTGCACATCCAGTAGTTCCACAAGCTGACCCATGGCCCTGACTGTGTAGGTGATGTCCCCCGCCAGAAGGCTGCTCTTGGTTTGCTCTGACAGCTCCCTGGCAATGATGGCGGCAGTCTCTCCAGTTTTTAGCTAAACAAAACAAATAAGTAGAAGAAATATACAATTGAACATGTATCCATTTACACACATTTAAATTCCACATTCAAATAGGCTCCATAAGATGTTTTGAACACAATGATCAATATCTTTCCTTGATTTTATAGTATTATGGTTTTCTCCAATACGGACAGTTAAAAATTGAATCTGTACTTTATGCCAAATCTAAAGAAGCCTGACCATTCTAGTAAGAAAGTAATGAGTAATTAATGAAGTTTATCACCATCATAAATGAATAAATATAATATTTCTCCCTTGCGCACAAACCCATGTTTGGCCATGAACATATTCTTTTAAAACATGATAAATGGCAAGTTTGAAAATGAATGTTGTTTAGCCCATACAGATTTCCTGATTATAGCACAATCGCCTGCAATATATTAGGGGAGAACATTTTCAAATGAATGCACACAGGGGCCAATAAGTATCAGGAGGCAATTACGAAGTCGACTATCGAGAGACTTCTCCCCTCCGTGAAAATTATGGCGGATAGCTTAAGGGGGAGGAAATGTCACACAGAGGGTGACTCCTATTTGAATTTCATTTTGTCTGAAGCGTTGGGAGATTTAGTAATTGCTGTGACTGTGTGCTTTGACAGTTTTTTTTTTAACGTAAACATTTATTCCATCCCATTTCACATGGGATGTCTTAAGACATGACATATGCACTACCTTTTAAAAGTTTGTGGTCACTTTGAAATTTTCTTGTTTTCCATGAAAACCTACATGACATGAGTTTGAATTGGCAATACACCAAAATAAATAGGAAATATACACCATATGACAAAGTAAAAAATTATGACTCTTTTTGAAGCAAGTACAGCCTTGCAGACCTTTGGCGTTCTAACTGTCAATTTGTTGAGGTAATCTGAAGAGATTTAATTCCCACAACTGCTCAATACAGTTTCTCACATTCTAACAGAGGACATGGATGAATAATAATGTTTAGAAGTGATACAAAATCAAATGTCCACACACAGCGCTCTGGCTCAAGTATGTGGTAGTGGGACATACCGAGCCAACAATCATTTGATTGTTGAAAAGTGCATGGCCTCTGCAAGTTAACACTTTAACATCTTTGTATGGACATATCACAATGTATAATATATGCTAGGGGAATCCGCTGGATGGGCACTTCTTACGTACCATATGGTCAGGCTGCTTACACAACTGCTTAGTTGAGTTGAGATCCGGTGACTCTGCTGGCCACAAGCAATATAGACCCAATAACAGCTTGCAGCTTCTTCCCTAAATAGTTCTTGCGTAGTTTGGAGCTGTGCTTTGGGTCATTGTGCTGTTCACATGGTATGGCATGGCATTGCAAAAAAAAGTAATAGCCTCCGCGTAGCTTGACATATGGAATCATGCACTCCTACATCCTATTCTTATTAAGACAGCGTTTTCTTTGCAACTCTGCCTAGAAGGCCATCACCCCGCCTACTCAGTGAAGACGTAGAGACTTAACTATGATTTCACAAAGAATGTCTAAGCTACAGTCGTTGGTGTTTTGTGGGAACTCCTTAATAAAGCTGCCTGTGAGGGGGGCAGTTTCTCAAACTAGACAACAATGTATTTGTCCTCTTGCTCAGTTGTGCACCAGGCCTCACATACAATCTGCACTGTTCTGCAAAGGGAGTAATACACAATAGCATTGCACACGATCAAATGATTGATGTGTTTCAGGAGAAAGTTATTTGTTTCTGGCCATGTTGAGCTTGTAAACAAACCCACAATTGCAGATGCTCCAGATACTCAAATAGACAAAATAAGGCAAGTTTTATTGTATCTTAAATCAGCGCAACAGTTCTCAGCTGTGCTAACATAATTGCAAAAGGGTTTTCTAATGATCAATTAGCCTTTTCAAATGGTGAACTTGAATTAGCTAACACAACGTGCCATTAGAACACAGGACTGGTGGTTACTGATAATGGGCCTCTGTACGCCTTTGTAGATATTCCATTAAAAACCAGTCGCTTCCAGCTTCAAGAGACATTTACAACATTATTAATGTCTACCCTGCATTTTAGATCAATTTGCTGTTATTTGTATGGACAAAACATTTCTTTTGAAAACTAGTGACATTTCTAAGTGACCCCAAACTTTTGAAGAGGTGGTGTTTGTTTTTCCAAGTCCGTCTCTTTTTCTTTTTCTTTTTTTCCATCTATACTCAATAACCCCCCCTCCACTCACATAACTCCCTCCCCCCATCCCTTCTTCGACTCCGGAGGAAGATAAACAAATATTTTCAAAGCACAACCACGATCAGTTCCACATGTGCACCACTTAGTTGCAGAGTGTACCTAGCATATTACTTTTTTCTCCAGGGGAAAACAAATTAATTAAAAAATCTCCTCCAGCCACAGATGAGTCTGTTCATTTGCTAATGAAGAGTCTCCATTTTCTCACAAACTAGCAACCACTTTGTAGTTTTGCGAGTTTCTTGTCTCTTGGCTTTTAAATTACAATGTATGTCGGCCAAGCAGAGCCTAATGATGGTAGTGCAATGTGCTTCTGTGCTTTAATTTATCTTGAATTCGATTACCGAAACAGAAACATATTTCTGAGTGTCCTTCTTAATTTCTCCTTCCCGGTTATTGAGTTGTAATAGAGCCTTGAAAAAAGCACTTGTTCTATTGGTTAATAGGCTCCCATGCAGACAATTGAGCTGACATTCAGAACAAAAATGTGTTCATTATTATGGGGGTGATAGTTGGTTTAAAAAATATAATATTAATAATAATGTGGCTTTGAATGGGTAGTCCTTCCCAGTTCTACATTGCTTGATTCTGTCACAATCTGGGGAATTCAAAGCTGCTTTAAGATGTCAACGGCCAGCATATCAGGGTTCAAATCCACAACCCAGTGCTTTGAGGATAGTTTTTAATGTATATACAGTACCAGTCAAACATTTGGATGTGTACTGTATCGATTCACTTCACTGGGTACAATATGTGTATAGGCAGGTTGCATAGGATTCAAATGTAAACTTATTCATACAGACACTTTTACCTAAATTAATGTAGAGTTTAGCAATAAAGACCAAGGAGTTGTGTTAAATGGCCAATAACAAGACTAATTGTGGTGCTTTTGCACAATGCAACACAGATTGCCTGGATACAGCCCTCAGCACTGGTACGCATGTCAGCCATTTCCCACTAACCCCCAAGGTGCCTCATTGCTATTTTAAATTACCCAATGTAATTGGAACTCTAAAAAGCATGTTGTTTTTCTCATACTTGTGGTATATGGTCTGATATACTACAGCACGGCTTTCAGGGAATCAGCATTTAGCGCTCAAACCACCTAGTTTATAATAAAAAACGCATGCCATGGCATTGAATACTCGCTTCTGAACAGCTCAAGAACATGCACCAGTTTGGTATAATGCACTGAATAATTCAATGGCTACGTAATTCTGAATTTGAGCTGATTTGGAAAATCTCATTAGGATGAACCGTATGCGTGTATGTACTATCGGCTTCTCCTAAATGTGCTTTCGTGTAGGGTCACCGCCTTAACGCCAAAAATAATGAACACAAAAGAAAAAACAAAAAAAGTCCACATTTACAGCCTGACTGTTTTGAGCCACCAAAGGCTTCTCATCTCCAGTGTGGTATTAAATGTTAACGTAGCCTCCTGGATGTTAATGGCACAGGTAGTCTGCTTGCATAACTGCCTGATTTAAACCCAGGGTTGAACCCGCCTCTACTAGATGCTGCCCTCTGAAATCAATTCCGGACCAACTGATCCCTAGTCCAAATTATAGAGCCAAACACAGCACTCATCTCACAATCTAGATATAAAGTCAATTCAACAGGGACCCGAGCTTGGAGCAGAATAAAAGCCACCGTACCAAAATAATTTGTAGCCATGCAGCTATTCTTTGTAATGTCCATGACTTGGGAGCGCTAATAGCTTTAAGCACATTTCATTTGCCTTTGGGTTCAGTGAAAACCAGATCACATCATTTGGGCTGCGTTCAGGGTTATAACCCCACCAGAGGTATTAGTGAAAGTAGACCATCTGGGCATAGTTGTTTCGCGGTGGACGTGCGCATCGCTCCTTCCTGCTTAAATCCGTCGTTACTCTGGCGCTAAGTAACAAATGCATAATGCGAAAGAAATAGGGCGCCATTTGGGATGCGACGTCTGGACACTGTATCTAGACGAGGCCCTCACCCCGATGACCCCCGCCAAGTGATTAATAGACGCGCAGCGGGGAAGTGGATTGGAGGGGTGTGCAGAGACCAGGGCAAAGGGCTGCAGTTGATTTACATGGCCATCGCTCGCCATCATCGCCTCTGTGTTTATTAACAGAGCCAATTACAGCGGCTTAATTGGCCTTTCGCTGCGATCCACCATGTAGACACTGCGCGGCGAGAAGTTGGTTAGAACTTTTTCCCTTTCCCTCCTCATTTTTCCCCTGGCCGCTTAATGAGAAGCGCTGTGCACATAGTAAGAACAAGTGAGCTCTGTCAAAAGTTTTTTTTTTCTCCCTTCCTCTTTTTGAGCTTTTCTCCCGGCGTCTTCCTGTTAATGAGATGGACCAGGAGAAGTGGTGTGAAAATAAACGCGTTCGCACCAGACAGAATTCCGGGACACCTGACAGGTTGATCTTTATTTAAATTCCTCGTCGCCACGGCGACAACCGGGGACGACAGGCGGTGTTGCCGCTCGTGCCTCATTTGTGTAATAAAGATTAATAACACTTTTGTTAAACACTTGTTCATTTTTTCGGTCGCCAAGTAAGTGTTTTGGGCTTAGGTCTTTCAAGATTTGTACTTTTGCCTGTGGTGAGATAAATAAGTATACCATAATGAAATTAGAGTTGTAGCTATGAAATAGATAGGGACTTTATGGTAAATGCTAGCAGTTTTGAAATAGTCTATATTGATTTAATTGAAATGGCACTGAACTGCAGTCATGTGAAGAAATTAGGAAACATTAAATATTTTGTTATTTTTTAAGAAATGTTTTATCTTCTATTAAACAATATCTATAGATAAAGGTGATGTAACTGAGCCCAAAACAATGACATTTTAACCATAATATAATTTATTTAACAAAATATTTTCAAAAAGGACATTAACTACTGGGAAAAAAGTTAGAACACCCTATTCTCTAATAGCAGGTGTTGCCCCCTGAAATAACCTCAATAAGACGTTTCCTATAACTGTCTACTTGTCTTCGACATCGATTGCGAAACATTTCTTCCCACTCCTTTATGCATAATTTGTTCTGCTGTATGTTGTTTGACAGCTTTCTTGCAGACACAGCTTGTTTCAAATCACCCCACAGCATCAAAACAGGATTAAGATTCAGGCTTTGACTTGGCCAACTCTACATTTCATTCTTTGGAGCCATGAGCAATGTTTTCACACGATTGCATAGTTCATAACCAAAACATCAATCCCTGAAAAAAAAGCAGAATGGTGCAGAAAAAAAGCGCACCTGCTGCCTTTCTCTCCCCCTCTCCCTCCATCGCATGTTTTTCCCGACCACACAATCTCGATCCATAGCCACAAAGTGCCGTTTGGTTAATGGGTGGAGATTTGACGCTTTGGAGTGGATCATAAGTGTTATTGCCGGCTTGCCTGGGGCTTCTGCGAGTTCCCGCTAGCACATTTGGACATCCAATTCCGATGCAATTCATGAACATGGACAGAGCAGCTAGCAGTGCTACCACTGCTACCCGTGTAGCCACAATAGCCATCACCTCCGCTGCTGCGATTCCATTATAGATTTAAACACAAAACCCGTCGAGCTCCTCAAGTCATTTTTGTCTGGGGAATGAGACTGAACCCCTCTGGCCCAAAAGCAAATGGTAAGTGGGTGGGCCATCATGGTGTAGTACTTCTTTTTGCCAGCATTGTAAACTCAATGCAGTAAATAGGAAAGGGCTGAAAGAAATCTCCCAAATGTTTTCTTTATTCTAATTTGGCCAAATTAACCTGGAACATATTAGGAACCCCTCCTGAAATAGGAAACTCTAAGGGAGACCTGTAATCTTTTTATGTCCTTCAGAACCCCTTTACTGTTTGAAAAAATAACAGGAAGCAATGCAGTCTGGGGTAAAAGACATTATCAACGTACAACCCTGTTTTCCAACATGTTGTGCGGTATAATTAAACCGAATGCAAAGATGTGCAAATCATTTATAATTAACAGAAAACATTACAACATAACTTGAAACTGACAAATGTATGCCCACTTTGAATTGGATATTTTTTTCCCAGGTTCGACATTTGATATGTCGTCTTTGTACTGTTTTACATTAAATATAGGGATACAATGATTTGCACATCTTTGCATTTTGTTTCCATTTGCATTTTACACAGTGTCCCAACTGTACACACAAAGCAACACACACAAAAAGCCAAATGATCTTCCTTGAATTTCCCAACATGTTTGTGATGCATTTTATACCATTCTTCCTTCAGATTTAAACTGCCTTCCAAATCTGCAGTCTACCCTTTTTGACAAACTGGAATAGCTCCAAACCCCCCCCATCACTTTTTTTGTAAATGAGTGTGTACTTCTGTTAGTTGGTCCCCATGAGGGGGGGTTCCTTACCTTCTGCGTGATGACACTGACCCACGGGGATGTACAGTTGCTGAGGTTGGGCCCTTGGGGGTCCCAGAAGCCCTCGGGCCCCATACACCAATACAAGGCCACGCCTGTGGAGGAGAACAGAACAGACAGATAGAGGAAATAAAGCCAAACGAGGGGATTTGTATCTCACAGCTCTCCCTTGGAGCTCAAGGCAAGGCAACCAACGGCACTTACCACATTGGTATAAAAAAACAGAGGATGGTCATCTGAATTTGTCTACAGTTCAACACCACTCTGGAGACCGTGCTCCAGTTAACAAATACCCCCCACAGCAAAAAAAGGAGAAAAAATAGACTTCATTGTGAGACTCACGCTCTATTCTGGCAAGAGCTTCATTGTCTGCCTGTACATGGTATGTTGGTGCTTTAAGGTGCACATTAAGGCTCCTATAATGTCCTTGAATTAAGCTGAATTAAACTACCAATTAAAATGATTAACTTGATTGACAAGCTATGACAAAGAAATAGAATTGAGGATATGACCGGTTTCAGCTCCACATCTTAAATAAAGTATTTTATTTATGTGATAGCTCTTGAGGGCCTAAAGAGGCATTGTGCAGAGTGTGTGTATCAAGCAATTGAGAGTCAAGGCACCTCTGCATGTGTTAAACGGGCGTGACAGTTGAACGCCTGGCTGTTGAACATAATGATCGTAGATATGCAGCAACACGTGTGTGTTGATGGTCAGATATCCCCGTGTGTGCGTGTGTACACGTGTGTTGACGGTCAGATATCCCCATGTGTGCGTGTGTACACGTGTGTTGACGGTCAGATATCCCCGTGTGTGCGTGTGTACACGTGTGTTGACGGTCAGATATCCCCGTATGTACACGTGTGTACAGATCCCTTCCTACGCGTGGGCGTGTTGACGTTCAGATCTCCTCCAGATGAGGAGTATATTATTATTATTATATATTATTATGGATATAACTAGCTGTAACGTCCACCTTCCTGTGTAGCGACGCCCAATTTTTCCAAACAAACCCCCCAAGGAGTTTTGCAAGCGTGAAGAGAATTGAGTCGGAACTGTACCAATGCTTTGATCCAATTCGCACGCACATCGCTTGAGTTTCCCATGACTGATGGACACAATCCTGGGTGGCATGTCTCGAAATATGCCGGCGCAAACTCAAACGTTGTGGAAACGATCGCGCACACTCAGGTCGGTCCGTCTAGCACA